>CAUYPK010052768.1:0-18757 GCA_963574355.1 Loris lydekkerianus | reverse complement strand
TTTATTTATTTTTATTATAGATAAAAATATGCACCATAGATGTGGCCCAACCCATCATCGACTATATGTGCATGGTGGAAATATAATACTATAAATGATGTACAACTGAGCATTTCTTCTCAACTCTGCTCAGAGACTTACTGTAGGTAGCCTGACATCAGCCACAGTGGGAGTTTATGTCACAGAAATTAGCAAATATTACAAATCAGATTTCCTTTTTTCTTTCTAGACAGTATGGATTTTTTTTTTCTCTACATTGCTTTTATTGTATGCCAAACAAAAGGGAGTATTTGACATACTGTATTTTTGTGTTTTTTTTTTTTTTTTTTAAATATTAAGGGGGTACCTAGAGGGTAGGTTTTGAAACATTTGCAGCACACTATTTGGTACATAGCGGTCTTTATAGTGTCCTCTATACATTTTTTTGTAAGTCTGTAACACTTCATAATACAACTAAAATAAAAAAGTTCATTTCCATTTTTAAAAAAATTAAACATCCTTCAATGAAAGGATTACAACAATATATAACACATAATAGATTAACTGTAATTATATAATAAGTATGTCATGCATTGTTTTATAATATCTGATTTGTATGTCACATGACACGTTTATTTTCAACCTAGCAGGTATTGTTTTCCTTACCTGAATCCCTTGATGGGGCACTGCCTACAGATAGAGCACTTAGTCTGATGCTTCACTTGCTCAGCAATGGTGACCCGATGCAAAACAGCCAGCCACACCATGGACTGGGGTTCCAAGTTGACCCACTCCAGGAACTGGGAAGCTTCAATGACTGGCTTCCCAGTGCTCTAGGGAAACAAGAAGCCCAATGGGAATGATCAATGCCCAAGTGTCTTGTCTGTAGAATGACAGCCCTCAGAGGAGCAGGGGAACCAGCAGGGCCTGAGTTGGCCTATTTTTCAGAGGTGTTCTCTTTCTGTCCCACCCTCGCTGAGCTGCCACTCTCCCCAATAGGACTCTGACCCTAGAACCTAGAGAACCTTCTGCCCTTTTGTCCTGTCCCAACAAACTCCCTTACATCTCAGTACTTCAGATCAAAAGCTTAGCACTTAGTCCTCCTTTCATCCCTCCTATCTCACCTTCCCTCCTTCCTTCCCTCTCCAGTTCCATACTCACAAAACGAAAGCAACTACGAACACTGGGCTCCACGTTGCTGCCCCCAAAGGCTGCTACTTCACCCAGCTGACGGGGCACCTGAATGGCCTCATGAAGCAGGACGCCAAGGTGGCGCTGGTCACACTGGCTGCCTGAGTTGGCCACTTGACTGAAGAGGTCTGCTGGCCCCACCATCAAGAATGGCCACCCCAGTGCAGGAATGGCCAGAAAATGGCATGAGGAGAAAGGGCAGAAAAGACAGGGAACGAGCACACAGACTGAGTTAACATCTTTTGAAACTAGAATACTTGGAGATCCATCCCTGACCCTCTAGGAGCCCAGGGGTTTTAGAAAGAGCATTATTTTTGTTCAGAGAGAAAAAAAAAGACAGAGACAAAAAGAGAGCATCGGGAAGAGAGGGAGAGAGAAAAATGAAAACAGAGAGACAGAGAGCTGTGTGTAAGAGCAGCGCCAAACACAGATATGACACTTGTGGGAAAACAGATTCCTCGAGAAGCAAGATGAGGGAGTGTGGGCTCAGGGTGCCTGAACATGAGTCACGATTGAGCTGCTGTACCCTCTCCTGTAGCTCATCTGGTCTGACAATGCAGTCATCTTTCAACTGTCCACATAAATGGAAGGAAACACTGGCATTGGATAATCCAAAAAGAACTAATTCAAAGCGCTATCCATCTCATCTCAAAGAAATGTTGGGAGAAATAAATAATATCACAGCCATGAATATGCTTGGGAAAGTTCCCTTCTCTGTAAAGTTTCCCCAGACCACCATCATCTGTCTCTCCTCTGTGATCTGATATAGCATATATCCCTTGCCATTTTGGATTATTCTCATTGGTACTTTCTGAACAATGCTTCCTGTGTACTTCTGTCTCCTCCTCTGAAATATAAACCACTTGAAGCAGGGACTGTGTCTAATTTAACCTAACATTCACCCCATTTAACAAAGTGGTCTATACATGTTAGGACTCAACAACTAATGATGCTGCTGCTGAAACATGCAAAATGCTGAACACAAGATGGAGGATAGAGGGGAAAGCAAAGGTACTATAAACCAGAGAGGTGAAAAACTACAGAAGTATATACTGTCCACCTTCCAGATAACAGGGATTATTGCACCCTGCCCATGTAATGACACGAAAAGTCTCTAGTGGAATGTGTGACATGGCTTCAGACTGGGGGAAGGCTAAGCCAGGAATGCTTCAGGGAAATACACTAGAAAGTCAGGGGTCTGGGTACCCCAGGACACCAATGTCGATTCTGGCTAAGTACTTACATCAGATCAGAAGAAACCAAGCCCCTTGGAATGACATTAGCGGTCATTCCAGTGTCGCTAGCCTTTGGCTATCATGTGTTCTTTGCAATAGCCTGGACCAAACAGCGTCACAAGGTAGCCCAACCAGCCCCCTGCTGAGTCATAAGACCTACCACTGGCTTATCTTACCCTCTTTTTTCTTCCTACAAGACCTCTACCTCCACTCAACACCACTTTAGACTTTGGGGTTGTACTCACACTGAAGTTTTTCCTTCACTTCTGTGCCACACAGGCATGCAATGCCAGTCTTAAAGGACAATGCCCGCATCTTTCCGCTGCGACCACTAGGTTTAAAAGAAGAGACTTAGAACATGAATATATATAAAGGGTTAACATTTTGGCAGTCACTTCCATCACAGAGTTGATCCTAGCCCAGCCCTGTGCCAACCATGCCCCAAGCTGAGCTGGGTCCAAGTCCCCCATGGCAGCAACGTCTTTTCACCATTGCTACTCAAGACATCCCAATGACTTTTTTTTTTTTTTTTTTTTTTTGAGACAGAGCCTCAAGCTGTCACCCTGGGTAGAGTGCTGTGGCATCACAGGTCACAGCAACCTCCAACTCCTGGGCTTAAGCAATTCTCCTACCTCTGCCTCCCAAGTAGCTGGGACTACAGGTGCCCCACAATGCCTGGCTACTTTTTGGTTGCAGCCATCATTGCTGTTTGGCAGGCCTGGGCTGGATTGGAACCCGCCAGCTCTGGTGTATGTGGCTGGCACCTTAGCTGCTTGAGCTATAAGCGCTGAGCCCATCCCATAGACTTTTATCCTGGAGGCTTCCAGAGTTAAAAGGCCTTACCTATCAAAAACATTGAGGAGCCAGTTGAGGGTCATGTCCACACAGAGTGGCACGTTGACCAGGATGCCTCTTTCCTCCTCAAGCCGCTCATATAAGGCAGTCAGGCAGTGGATGACCTCCACCACGTCCATCACGTGCTCACTGGCTTGTAGATCATGCTCATTGAAGACCTCCAGGGCTGTGGTTAAAGTTACCAGGTCCACTGGGAAGGAGAATAGAGAAGAAAAAAAACATAGCCAGAAGTAGAACTCCCAGGATTAGATACCAAGATAATACAACCAGCATCACCAAATTTGACTCAGTCTCCGGAACAACCATTTGCAGGTATGTTACAAGCTTATCCTTTAGCAAGACCCTCATCCCAAGGAGGGTGGGAGGCAGCAAAAGGTGCTTCAAATTAACCCAACCTATTCTTATAGCTCTATGTTCTTTGACACCTGTTTTTAAAAGATGCTGTGATGTGAGTAAATTCATCCCTTATATCGTATTAACTCCTAAGGGAATCAAATCTCATTTTAAGTTTCTCTGTCTTTATCTAAGTTTCAACTGCAAATTGGTTTGTCCGTGAGCCTTGTTCTGAGAAGCTAGACACCAGCTATGAAGGCTTAGGTATGGCTGGGGAAATGTGATATATATCAGAAGGACAGTTTAGTTACCTCCAATGCTGATGTCCTTTAGCCTAGCCAGATGTGTTTGAGCCAGGAAGCTTGAATAAAGAGTGTTCACGAGAAAGGCCAGAAGGCATATAATATCTGCAGCCATACTGTTCCCTAACCACTGGAATTTTCTTTAAATGTTCTGTTGCTACATCCAGTAACCCAAGATGGCAAACCATGGGCTGGGATACTTCCTATCACAAGGAACTTGCTTGATTATCCATGTTGGTTAGGGGAAAAGGAGCAGGTGGAGGATAACTGTAGGGTTAGTTTGGAAACATATCTGGGGCTTAGGGAGAATGGAAGGGCCCTGAAAAGAGCAGGTGTTCACGGCTAGCATATGCCAGCCTTTGAAGAGTTTCTACCATGCCAATCAACAACCCTGGCCAAGGTGGGATGAAAGTGGGAAACAGCAGACAAATGAGGAACAGAAGTAAGGGAGTGAAAGCCATAGGGAAGTATGACAGGAGACGTACAGCGCAGGGCCTTCTGGACTCTGCGAAGCTTCATGGCAGTGCGATAAGCTGAGAACTTAATGTTGTTCAGATCAGCTGCAAAGAATGGAGAGAGACCCACTCAGATCAGAGAAATGCAAATTAAAGCCACAACATGATACCATCTTATACCCATCAGATTGACAAAAAATAGAAGTCTGACTGACAATAGGAAGTGTCAACAAGGATGTGGAATAATAGGAACTACCAGTGAAAGTGCAAACTGAAACAATCACGTTGGCAAACAACTTAGTATTACCTGGTAAAATGTAACAGTCATGTGTCCTACTCCCTAGCTGCTATATATCCCAGAGCAATGATTTACAAATATGTTTTGGCCAAGACTCATAGTATGAAATTCATTTTGTGTCATGATTCAGTATACATACGCACGTGTAAGTATATAAATAACTGAGTCAAACATTTCAGGAAGCAATTCCTGACTAGATTTGATAAGTAAAAAACATAACAAACTTAATATCAAATATGAATCTTGTTAAGGATCTATTGTGTGTTAATACTTCCTAGTCTATATTTCAAAATTTTTAAATGCTTATGACAACATACTGAAATAAGGTTATGACCTGTGGACTGAAAAATATGCCCTGGAGAAACCCTTGCACACATGCACTAGAAGACATGTACAAGAAAGCTTCAGCAGCACTGCTCTTATTATCTCCAAAGTAGAACTGCACTTCAGCTTCAGCAGCACTGCTTTTATTATCTCCATTTCTAGTAGAATGGATAAAGAAACTGTGCCGTATACAATGGAATATGCTATAGCAGTGAAAATGAATGAACTATAGTCACATGCATCAACATGGATAAAATTTGCAACACAATGATAAGTCTCTCTTAGTAGGCAAAGATAAGGCATGCAAGAGTCACACTCATCACAGCCAGGACAGTATCTTTCAAAGCAGATCAGACTTAACATCTGTACGCATAATTCCCTAAAGTGATGATAAAATGATCCAGGGGGAAATGTAGAGCCTCCAGTTGAGGCAGGTGCAGAGGGGAACAAAAGGAAAGGTATCAGAGAAAGGATGAGCCACTCATTTCCTCTCCCACCTGCTTATTGATTGGGATTCCCTTCCCTTCTTTTCTTTAAAACCAGTTTATTGAGGTATGATTGACATACAAAAAGCTGTACAGATTTAATGTCTACAACTTTTTTTTTTTTTTTTTTTTTTTTAGACAGAGTCTCACTATGTCGCCCTCAGTGGAGTGCTGTGGTGTCCCAGCTCATGGCAACCTCAAACTCTTGGACTTAAGCGATTCTCTTGCCTCAGCCTCCCAATTAGCTGGGACTACATGCGCCCACTACAATGCCCAGCTATTTTTTTGTTGTTGTTGTCATCATTGTTGTTTACCAGGCCGGGCCAAGTTCAAACCCACTAGCCCCTAACCACTGAGCTACGCACACCAAGCCTAATGTCTACAACTTGATGAGTTTGAAGTTAAATATACACCTGTGTTGGTTCAGTGCCTGTAACTCAGCAGTTAGGACACCAGTCACATACACCAGAGCTGATGGGTTGGAATCCAAGCCGGAGCTGCCAAACAACAATGACCTACAACCAAAAATAGCCAGGTGTTGTGGTGGGCACCTATAGTCCCAGCTACTTGGGAGGCTGAGGCAAGAGAATCGCTTAAGCCCAAGAGTTTGAATTTGCTGTGAGCTGTGATGTCACAGTACTCTACTGAGGGGACAAAGTGAGTCTGTCTCAATAAATAAACAAATAAACACATGTGAAACCACCACCACAATCGATGCCATAAATACATCTATCCCCTCTAAAGGCTTCCTCCTCTCCAATTTATTATTTTCTATAAGAACACTTAATATAAGATCTACTTTTTAGCAAATGTTTAATGATATAATCCAGTACTGTCAACCATTGACACTATGATGCACAGTATATCTCTAGGACTTATTCATCTTGCATAACTGAAACTTTGTACCTTTCCCATTTCCCCCTGCCCTCAGCCACTGGCAACCACCATTCTACTCTCCGCTTCTACAAGTTTGACTATTTTAGATTCCTTACGTAAGTGGGGTCATGTAGTATTTGTCCTTCTTTGCCTGCCTTATTTCACTTAATATAATATCTTGCAGGTTCATCCATGTTGTCTCAGATGGCAAGATTTCCTTCTTTTTAAAGGCTAAATAATATTCCATTATATGGATTATGCCACATTTTCTTTATCCATTCATTCTTGATGGACATTATAGGACAAAGGCTGCTATATAGATCCCCATCTTGTATGAGAACTCCACATTCTTACCTAGGGTTTGGTACAACTCTGTCATCTTGGGATGGTCCCAGCATGTGGTCTGAGCCTGGTGGCTACAAACAAAAGCATCAATAGCACCAGTGTTGATACCACTTACCCCCCCCCCATATACACACATGTGTGCACACCACTAGGTTGACAAATTGGACACAAGAAGCTGCAGGATCCCAGGGTGAACCCTAAAGATCCCATAGCACAAGGGTTCAACTTTATCTAGGTCAACTCTTGTGCTCTTGAGATGAGTAGGAGAAAAAGTGGACTTGATGGAGGACCCAACAGACAAGGAGTGACAGTGATGGGTAGCAAAAGGATAGGAGAGGAGGAGGTGGCAGGAGAATGGGCAGGTGACTGACCCGCTTCTGATTCAGATGGTCACTCACTTGATGTAGTAGGGAACTTTATTGGGTGAAATTGCTCTTTCCCAGGGAACCTGGACAGAGGCTGATAAAGAAGAGAAAGAAAGTAAGCATAGCTCTACTACTGCTCTTTAGGCCCCTGGCCACCCCGCTGCTCTATCCTCCCAAAGAGGTGGTCAAGCCCAAAAGGAGATGCCTGACTCACTGCCAGCTCTCAAAAGCCCTTAAGGGTTGGGCTACCACTTCTAATGAACACACTTCTCTCCCTGATGTTAGTGCAAGGGAAGAGGAAGAGGTTTTCATTGTTACCTTAACTTACCAGAGATATAGCAAGGGTATGAATCTGACCTTGGCCACCCTGACAATCTTCTTTTTCCCTGAACAGGCTACCACTTCTACCCATTCACTTGCAGGCAGCTAGATTGTTTCTGTGGATAGGAAGTGGACCCTACTTTCCTCTTGGGGCTCAAAGCCCTTCCCCCAGAAGGTTAAGCTTCTGAGTCCTGTGGGACAGTTTGGAAATGGCACTGCCCATTTCTCTCTCATGAGGAACTCATGCCTCTCTCTGCCCTGTGTCTTTATCTTCCAGATCTTTAAGAGAGGCTCAGGTTACTTGGCCAACCTACCCACTGCAGTTTACCTGGGTACAAAAGCCCTCTGTAGGTATAGCTGCATGGCAGGGAATATTATAACAACACTACTAACCACAGTTTGTATTTCTTGAGCTCCTGCTATGTGACAGATACTATGCTCAATGCTTCATGGATATATCTAATTTTCTTATCTGTATACTCTCATCATCTCCACCGCTACTCACCTGGTCTGGGCCACTACAATCCTATGCCTGGATTATTGCAATGTGCCTCCTAGCAGGTCTCCCTGCTCCCACTCCTGCCCACAAGCAGCATAAGGCACATCATGCCACCCTTCAGGTCAAACTCTGCCAAAGGTTCTCCATTACATTCAAAATAAAATACAGGCCAGGCACGGTGGCTCACCCCTGTAATCCTAGCATTCTAAGAGGCCAAGGTGAAAGAATCCCTTGAGCTCAGGAGTCTGAGACCAGTCTGAGTAAGAGTGAGATCCTGTCTACCAAAAATAGAAAAACTAGCTGGGCCTTGTGGAGGGCACCTGTAGTCCCAGCTACTCGGGAGGCTGAGACAGGAAGATCATGCAAACCCTGGAGTTAGAGGTTGCTGTGAACTAGGCTGACACCACAACCCGGTAGCTGGGGCAATAGAGTGAGACTCTGTCTCAAAAAAATAAAATAAAGTAAAATAAAATCTTAAGTTCTTCCCATTACCTACAAGGCCGTCTGTCTTCCTCAGCTCTTCCCATCTTTGTTTTCTTTCTCCTTGCTGCTCCTCAGGCTTAAAGGCCTGGAAGCTGCTGTTTGCTCTGCCTAGTAGGTTTCTCCCTCAGTCCTCCACATGGTTCATTCCTTCACCTCCTTTGGGCCTCTGCTCAGATGTCACCCTCTCATTGAGCCTCTGCAAACTACCATGTTCAAAATTGCAACACCTCCGCCCTGAAGTCCAGCACACCCTATCCATGCCTTCCCTGCTTTAATTTTTTCTATAACCCTTGTCACCCATTGACCTTAGATGTATTTTACTTATTTGTTAGAGTTTTACTTATTTGTATTGTGGATTTCTGTCTGTTTTGTTCACTGATACAGCCCACAGTGGGCCCTCAATAAATGTTGTTGAAAAAATAAAGTCATTTAATTCCCATAACCCAATGAGCTAGGGAAAACTTTTTCCCTCTTTTTACAGATGGGAGAACTGAGGTTCAGAAAGGGCAAGCTATTTTTTCAAGCTTGCACAGCTATTAAGTTGAGGTGCTATGACTCATATCCAGGTCTCTTGATTTGAAAGACTATTCTCTTAACTACTACCCTACACTGCATTATCCTTACTGCTTCTCAGATGCCAATGTATGGGCTCCCATCAGGCCCCCAGGGACAAGAACAGACTCTCTTGGAAGATGGCTGAGGTTCTGCCAAGCGAAGACCAGTTTGTCTCACGTACAGGAGAGGAAGTGTTGTGACCCCGGCCCAAAGTCCCGGTGGGCATCCTGGAGCTGTTTAAGCCTCTCTCCAACTGACACCTATGGAAAGAACAGGTAGGAAGTCAGTAGATTCATTCTAGCAGTGGGGGATCTCCAGCACCCTATGAATCTTTATGAGCTCCCTCTTAGGCTGGCTTTTCTCTGGTTCCAATTTTTTCTGTCATCATCATCCCCCCACTCCTAGTCTTCCCCTA
The DNA here is from genome assembly GCA_963574355.1 of Loris lydekkerianus. Classification (NCBI taxonomy): domain Eukaryota; kingdom Metazoa; phylum Chordata; class Mammalia; order Primates; family Lorisidae; genus Loris; species Loris lydekkerianus. The sequence goes on along the minus strand of CAUYPK010052768.1, from coordinate 9,441 downwards.
GGACTCCCAAGGGTCAGAGAAGAGCATCCCTAATTCCAGCCTACATTCATTTTCTCTGCCCCTGTCTGCCCAAGTTTAGAAAGGTCTCTCATTTCTTAATTCCAATCACTCAGTGAAGATTAGAGGTTGAGGAGCCCATTCTTGGGCCCCATGTTCTCTACCATTCTTTTCCCACACAGGTCCCATTCCAATACCCCTTAATTTCCTTTGAACCTAGACAAGTTTCCCCCACGTCTAATTATATTGAGGCAAGTCCCCATGGTTCCCTCTCGGCTGTTCTTCTACCTGTAGCTGTTTCCATCGGATATTGATCTGTTCCAGGGCTCGAGAATTCTCCATTGACAAATGCACATCAGATATGGCAAGTTGGTGGGCTAGATCATTCACCAGCTTCACTCCATCTTTCATGGGGGAGAATTCTTCTTTGAATAGCTAGAGAACCAGGACCCAAATGCCACACCAAAGAATAGAAAAGAAGAACCATTATTTATTCACCTCCACTCCTCCCTCTTCATCTAGAGGTTTTGTTACAACAAAACTACCTAGGTGCTTGTCTATTTAGGCAATCAGGCTAAGCTGTGGGTGGCCACTGTCCTTATCCTCTTCCTCTCCTCTCAGAAAACATCATGGAAAGAGAAGATAGTGGAAAACCAGAAGAGACTCAGTCTAAATCAGGCCCGAATTTAGCATAGAAACCGAGAGGCCCATCTGTAGTCCAGGCCAACAATGGAGTCTCAGCAGCAAGAACACTGTCAGGGTCTGGAGACAGAGCTAGGTCTCAGGTTTGACTACAGTCAGGGAAGGGACCTAACATACCTTAATAGTCTGGATGTGCTCTGGGAGTGAATCAATGAACAAATCCCCAATGGGTTCCCACGTAGCTCGGACTCCCTCAGCTTGGGTAAGAGTAGTGCTTAACTCCTCCATTGCCCCCTGGATCTCCAACAGCTGCTCCAAGGTATGTTCAATGTGACGGTGCTGGTCCACACAGCGGGCTGTCAGCTTCTCCCATAATTCACTGGCCACTGTTGCTTGCTTCCACACAAAGCGGCTAAGATTCTGGATCCTCTGTCTGGGGGAGGTATCTGTAAGGACACGCAGGAAGCCAGGTCAGGTCAGCCACCCAGGGGCAGCCCAGGGAAAGACAGAGACAAAGACAGCCCTTTTTATAAAGTGTGTGCATTTGTGTGCATGCTCACATGCACATGTACATGTTTGTGTTTATATTCAAATATGCACAATTACATAGGTTTTCATGGTTGAGCCCTTTTGCACATTCAGGATTTGGGGTGTTCCACACTTTCTGGGGGCAAGACATGATTGCAAGAGGGACTTTACCTAACAAATGCAATCAATGTAACCTGACTTATTGTACCCTCAATGAATTCCCAACAATAAAAATAAATAAATAAATAAATAAATAAATAAATAAATAAAATTAAACTAATTTTTCAATTAGTTTGGTTTAATTAGTCCTAATTAGTTTACTTTAATTAGTTTGCTTTTAAATCATTATAGTTTCACATGCAGTTTTAAGAAATAATACAGAGATCTCATGTGCCCTCTGCCCAGTTTCCTCAAATGGTAAATCTTGCAAAATGATAGTATGATATTACAATCAGAATACTGACACTGACACAATTCACCAATTTTGTTTAGGGCTCCCCAGTTTTACTTTGTGTGTGTTGTGTCTGCGCATGTGTACACTCATGTTTAGTACTATATGATTGCATCACATGTTGGTTCATGTATCTATCACTGCTGTCAAGAGACCACATTGTTTTTTTTCCACTTACTGTATCATGAGGATTTCCACTTTTTTTTTTAATTGGGCAAGGCAAAAAGTGAAATATTTTAAGTGGTGTACTGAGGTGAATCATCCAGAGTCTTGTTCATGTGGACCTGGAATGTAATTTTGCATTTGTGTCTGTAGCCCACTTTCATCCAAAGAAGGGAGGCATTTTATGAAGACTCAGCCCAGGAGAAGTTCGGTATAATGTAACCAGCTCTTCCACCTAGGCTCCTAATTTGTAGATTTCCTCTTCCTTCTTCAGACCTCCTCTTAGAAGCAGATTCAGAGCCCCCAAATCCCAGGCTAACACCGCTGTGTTGGAATAAAGCAATATGTTTTTAAAGGGCATACTGCTGCATTTATTCTCAGCTCAATTCATTTGAATGTTTTTTTTTTTCTTTTTCATGCCTCATTAAAAGGCAACATGTGATGGTCCAGAGAGCCACATATAGTTTTGGGTCATATGCTGGTGACCCCTGCTCCAGGCTCTGTTCTCTATGCTTTTTCCTGAACTATGAATCTTGCTCCTCCCCAACTCTGGACCAACTCCTAGACAGAACCACCCTCCTAGATAAAGCTGAGAAAATGAGTTTGAGGAGGGCAGAGGGTATTTGGTTAGCAGTACATAGCTTAGGAAGGGGGAAGAGCAGAAGACACCCACCTTTGCTCTCAGAATGAGGTTCCTCTAATTCCTCAAATGGGTGCTGGGACAAAAAGGCCTGAGCCGACTCCAGTACGGAATAGATATAGGGGCCCCGCGACTTGACTTCTTCCATAAAGGCCTATGGAGTTTAGCAATATGGTCAACAGGGGGGAAAAAAAGCATTTCAATTGCTTTACATTCTATTCTGCAATTGATAACCTTTCTTCTCCTCCATGTGACTTGATCCTTTGACACTATCAGGGATCTTTGAGCTACCAGACAAAAAGACATGCAGTCCTTCCTATAGGCAGAAGAATAACTCTGACACTGAAAGGTCTATTTAGTATGAAATGGGTCTGTCTATGCCACACAGTAGAGAGAAATGCGGGGATCTTGCTTTTCTGAAATATGCGGAAAGTCCTTTGTAAGGGACTTAGAGAACTCAAACCAGGATGGGCAGGATTTATATTAAAATTTTAATTAAAATTTTTGTTGAAATATACAGAGTACACAAATCAAAAGTGTACAGCCCTATGTAACTAGTACTAAGATCAAGAAACAGAATTCTACCAGCATCGTAGATGGCCCCCTGGTGGCCCCTCCCAGTCACTGTTCCATCCTTCCCTCTCAGAGGTGACCATGATCCTGACTTGTAAAACCACCGATTATTTTCGCCTATTTTGTTTCTAAGGTCTTGCTATATTGCCTAGGCTAGACTCAACCTCCTGGGCTCAAGTGATCTTCCTATCTTAGACCCATGAGTAGCAGGGACTGTAGGTGTGCACCACTGTGCCTGACTGAGTTTTACCTAATTTTGAACTTTACATGAACAGAATTATATAATATATACTCTTTCTGTACCTGGCTTTTTTTTTTTTAAGATTCATCCATGTTGTGGCACATGATTATAGTTTATTTTCTTACTGAATTATATCACATTCTGTTCTCATTTTTAAAGAAATATTGTTATTTTTATAGCATAGAGATAATACACATCTTACAAATATTAGGAATTTCAGGAAGGTATGAAGAAGAAAATTAAAGAGAATGCCAATTTGACTACCTAGAGTTAACCATTGTTAATATTTTGATCTCATCCCTTCCTGTGCTATTATGTGTGTATACATGCACACACATCTGTATACATTTTTATACAACTGAGATCCACCTGTATTCAGTCTTGTATTCTGCTTTTTTTGTTGTTGTTGTTGTTTAACATTCATTTCCCCGTGTCCCTCATTAAAAACAAACAAACAAAAAAAAAAAAAACAGAAAAGGACCTTAAGGGAGGCCAGAACTTGATGGGAGAGGTAGAAGGAAAGATTTGATTTAGTCCATGGCATGCTATTCACAGACCAGTAGGACCGCATACAGCTTCCTAGCAGGGATCCTCAAACTACGGCCCGCAGGCCACATGCGGTGGTGTGATTGTATTTGTTCCCATTTTATTTTTTATTTCTTATTATTTATTTATTTATTTATTTTTTATTTTTTTTTTTTTGGTGGAGACAGAGTTTCACTTTATCACCCTTGGTAGAGTGCCGTGGCATCACACAACTCACAGCAACCTCCAACTCCTTGCCTCAGCCTCCCAAGTAGCTGGGACCACAGGCGCCTGCCACAACACTAGGCTATATTTTTGTTGCAGTTTGGTTGGGGCCGGGTTTGAACCCGCCACCCTTGGTATATGGGGCCAGCACCCTACTCACTGAGCCAGAGGCGCTGCCCCTGTTTTATTTTTTTACTTCAAAATAAGATATGTGCAGTGTGTATAGGAATGTGTTCATAGTTTTTTTTTTTTTTTTTTTTTTTGAACTATAGTCCGGCCCTCCAATGGTCTGAGGTACAGTGAACTGGCCCCCTTTTTTAAAAGTTTGAGGACCCCTGAGGGTGTCTATGCAGAGCTGGGTGCCTGTCTGTGAGGGTATCGCAGAAGGGATTCCTTCCCAGGTGAGAGGCCATGCATCACAGTATCCAGGATTCTAACCTACCGCATGTGTCTCCTTCTCCTGTTGCACCAGGGCCACATCTCCTTGTAGGGGCAGCTGAGCCGACAACTCCTCATCCTTTTGGCTGAGCCAGTCAATAATCTCTTGAAGTGGCAGCTGAAGCTTTCCACTGTGGTCTGAGAAGGCCTCTAAGCGAGCACTGCACACAATGGGAAGATCAGTGATGTTCAATCTTCTTTTTAAGATGAATGGCAAAACATTTTTTCCCCAAAACGAACTTATGTGAAACTTTAATATAGAAAATGGATTCAAAAGGAACTGCTCTGCCTGAAGTGGGAGAAGGCCTGGAGCCCTCCCTCTTGCCACAGAGGCTCCCCAGGTACCTCCACATGGAGTTCAGTAGTAAAAGCAATGGGTAGAACCCTGGGTAGGGAGGCATTCCAAACTTGAATGGCTTAAAATGCCATTTGTGGACCTCAGTTACTTCAGTTGTGTGCCAAACAGCAAACCAGGGAAGGTCAGAAACTGATCAAGGACGTTAAGGGTGACAACCATCTGGTTCCCCTCTTGCCCTGGCAGAATTCAAGTCACGCCAAACTACTCACCATAGAGGCTCCTCTGAGCCTCTTCTGTGAGCAGTAGAGGATGTGATAATCAGAAAGAGTAGGTTGGGTGCGGGCACAAACACGTGCAGGTTGCGTACGAATAGCAAAAGCTGAGGGGATTGAAAGCATGACCGAAACATTGGCTAGAGGTTTGAGATAGAGAAGCAGAAAGGTCTCTACTGTATAATCATCTCTGTCTGCCTCCTCCTGCCCTCCAAGGGATAGGAAGATGGAGGCTGGCCAATGCTGTGTGCAGCCATTGAGCCCATTCCCTTAGCTGAAAACAATAACTGTCTTTACTCATTGCCTCTCTACCACCTGGGCCAAGCTTTTTACCTAAATTATTGGTTTAGCTAATTCTAATAACAACCTTAAGGGGTAGGTATTACTATTCCCCAGGGAGGTTAAGTAGTTTTCCAAAGATCACACAGTTAAGTTACTGATAGAATTATGATTTTAGCCTCGGTTCATCTAACTCCAGAGCCTACATTCTTTCAACTTCTCCACACAGCCTCAACCCCCACCAGAACTTACCAGGAGTTTAGGTTTTGATGATATGGGGTAGAGAGGAAAAGTAGCAGACATACACAGAGGGGTAGGGGAAAGAGAAAAAACTGAGATAGAAATTGCCTTCAAGCTCTTACTGAGTTGCCCTTAGTCTGGAGAGGAATTGGTGGGCTGATAACTCATGGATGGGAGTGGAGGGCATGAAAGGATGGGAAAGCAAATGGATGAGACCTACCAAGATGGAGGACAGCTATGAGAGGAAGAGGAGGAGGGAGTAATTCTTTCCCTCATTTGCACTTTTAAGTTTTGAAAGTGTTTCCACATCTTAATTGAATCCTTGGGACTAAACTGTCATAAGAATTACTCCTCCACTCATTTTTTATTAAAATGGAAGATACAATTCTGAGAACTCAACTTGTCGAAGGTGATGCAATTATTTAAAACTGAAGATCAGATACAAATATCCTGACTTCTAACACAGTTCCACAATGCCAGAGTAGGATAGGGAGAAGTAGGCAGTGGGGCTGAAGAAAGGGGGGCAAATAGGTGGGGAGGAGAATGACAAGCTGCTGTGGCAAAAGGAGCCCAAGATGGCATCCAGGCTGATTTGCTAAAGCATCTGTTTCTAGGGGCCAGGCCTTACCGGAGGTTGTGAGACTTCTTTTTGATTTCATTCCAACACAGATTCATGGCTGGTGACTCTAAGGGTCCAGTGGCACCAACAGACCTGTTCAACAGCTTTAGGCTTAGGCAGGGAACCCCAGCACCATCCTGAGGAGGCGTAGGGGTGATGATGGCAGCTCTAACCTGGACAGAAACACAGACATCCCATGATTCCCAGAGTGAGCCACGCCCTGGTCAGCACCAAGCTAATAGTGAAACAAGTGTGAACAAGGGGAGAGAAAGGCTGGTTCCAGGGTTCAGAAGTCCTAGCGTGTATGTGTGTGTTTGTGTGTGCGTGCATGTGTGAGTGCGTGTGTGTGTTCCTTCAGGGGGTGAAATGAAGAAAGGCTCCATTCATTGTCAGTTCTCCTGATACAGGCCAGTGGCATAGACTGCTGTCTACTGTAATTATTACTTTTATTATCATGAATTCTGCCAGAACCATTGCCCAGATGGGGACCTAGAAGTACTCATGTTAGGCAAGAAGCTGCTCAGAGCTGCCCAAATGCTGGGCATTTATAGTATTCCAGGTAAGCTGTAGGCTTGTACTTTAGGGTCCCACAGTTTGCACAACTTTCTAAAAAAAGAAAGCTGAGGAGGGCAGCGCCTGTGGCTCAGAGGAGTAGGGTGCCGGTCCCATAAACCGGAGGCAGCAGGTTCAAACCCGGCCTCGGCCAAAAACTGCAAAATAAATAAATAAATAAATAAAGCTGAGGAGCCGCTCCATAAAGATTCAGAGAGGAAGTGGACCAGCCAGTGAGAACTATCAGTAGTAGGTGTCCTACTTCCCAAATGGATTTCAGCCTTGATGTCTCCTGCCCACCTTCCCTACCTGCACTTCCCACTGGTCAGGAAGCCTGGACATAATCCTAAAGAGTACTGCTTGTGAAGATGTGCAAAGGACCCTGAACAGAGCTGGCAGTCAATAGGTCAAGTCATGGAGCCTGCCAAAGTCTAGTCTTAGACCTTCAGGTTCAAAGCCCATCACCTGGTTTCTTGAGCACTGGTAAGGTCCTATGGGGGAACCGTGAGTTTAGAGGAATGGAAGTTATGCAAATAGCTGTAAGGAAGGTAGCTACCTACAGCACAAAGCCAAAACTGCCCAAGAAGGGGGCAGGAGCAAGTAGAGGGATGGGGAACTAGAAGGAGGAAATCTTAGTCCACACTGCTCCACTCCAGCCTAGGGAGACTCACACAGTAGCCTGCCTGTCTACCCACCTGTCTTCATTTGAAAAGAAAACAAACTTTCTAGTTAGTGGCTGAGACTCTTGAGGCACCCCCCCAAAAAAAACATACTTCCTCCCCATACAAGACTGTCCAGGCAATTTAGGAAATCTGATGTCCCATCAAAACCAAGGCTCACAGCATGAAAAGGAATTGAGGGAATGCAGTTCAAAACTCAGCCACCCCGCTCCCCATGCACTGACCCTACCTGTGTTGCCTGGGGGGACTGTGGAAGGATCTGGCAGCTCCATGATTATCCCTCAACAGGAATCCAGACCCAGTGAGTGCCTGGTGAGCCACAGGCAGGCAGAGTCCCAACACGCTCAAAGCAAGTCCACTTGGGAGGCAGGTGGAGCTGAGCCAGGCCAGGAGGCGGGGGCTGTCACCCTGTTTGTTTACTGACCCCCCAGGAATCTGGAGGGGGCGGCTATGTCAGGGCCTGGCCGGTGAATCAGAGCTTTGTCCGTGGGGAATTCCGGCTCACTCCCAACTGGGCCTGCCACACCGGGGCCAGGATGGCCCTCCCAGGCTGGCAAGGATGGCAGGAGTGGGACTGGGCATTCCATGGTGCTGAGGAGGGGCAGGCAGAGAGTAGCTTCTTTTGATTTATTTTCCCTTTCCATTGAAGACACAAAGAGCTCACTCTGCCCCTGAGCCCACCCCTTCCCTGAGGTGGAAAAAAAGCATCAGACCACTTTGGTGACAAACCTCTAGTAAGCAATTTTCCCAAGGTCTGGCAGGAGGATGAGCTTGGGAAATAAACCCCATCCTCAACTAAGTAAGCCTACTCAGAGGTAGTGAGGAATTTGTGTGACACGTGTGGGGAGAGAGCCATGGGATGGCAGCATCAGGAAGCCAGGGCAGCAGAATCCCTCTGAATTTGATTATCGTTGCATGAGTGAAGGACTCAGGAAATTCACTGGCGCCCACTGTGAAAATAAGGATATGCTCTGCCCTATCTTAAGATGCAGAGAGAGGAGTGGAGGCAGAGCCATAGCCCTCAGACTGCTTGCTGTACCTGAGGCCAGAGGAAATGGATGGTGTACAGCAGTGGCCCTTTAATACAGTCCCTGTGGGTTGCAACCCACAGGTTGAGAACTGCTGCTCTACAGGCATCCCCTTGGATATCTTCAGGTTGAGAGGGAATTATAGAACCAGCAGCTCCACACAGGGAACCAGTGCCAGGGAGGCTTCCCTGCCCCACCTGTGTTACACTGGGTGTGGGGTGGGGGAAGCCCCTTCTTATAAGCCACTGGCCCAAGGGGAAGGGCCGCCTCCTGGAAGCAGCCACTTTCCTTCTCTAGCAGACTTTCCCATGGAAAGGTTAACATTCCCAAGCTGGGCCCCCACCCCTCAGCACTGAGGGAAAACACTTCATTTTGACCAAAAAGGGTTCTGTTCCCATCCTCATTTATCTCCCACAGAGTCTTCTGGGCTTTCCACAGTTCTACATTGTTTCCATGCTGAGGCCCACCTACAGGAATAGTTGGAACAGCTGCCTGACCCTTTCTGGGGGTCTGGGGTGGAGCTAACTGGGCTGGCTGGGAGATGGCAGTGGATGGCAGGCCAAGAGCAGGGAGTGCCTATAGCTTGGGGGTGTGGTCTCTCTTGTGCTAAGATAATTGGGCTCAAGCCAGTCTCAGAGTCCACTAAACTGAGAATGCCCCAGAGTTAGAAATGGTCCCTTTTAACCCAGCCACAAACAAGCTGTCCTGGCTCTGGGAGAAGCACCCAGGAAGAGCTGGGCTCCACCCACATTATCCTTTCATTCTCTCCAGCCTTCTTAATTTCCTAAACCCCTACCTGGCTCCTGTACTGTTCCCCGATTGCCCTATTCTCCCTCTCCTAGTTCCCTTGCATACTCTCCAGTCCCACCTAGCAGAGCCAGGCATACAATAGGTAAATAACAAATAGTAATTGTCTGAGTGTAGTGGCTCATGTTTATAATCCTAGCACTTTGGGAGAGCAAGCTAGGAGGATCGCTTGAGCTCAGGAGTTGGAGACCAGTGTGAGGAAGACGAGACCCTGTCTCTACAGAAAAAAAAAAAAAAAAAAGAA
>CAUYPK010052767.1:0-31662 GCA_963574355.1 Loris lydekkerianus | reverse complement strand
ACTGAGAAACTGGTGCCCTGTTTTGTGTGGTGGGGCTAAGTGGTTGTGTCTTGTTTTCAGCTGGTTTTTGTTCGACCCTAGTGAAACAGTTACTCTGGGTTGAAGTCTCAGCTGTGGAGAAATACCAGCAATTAAGTCATCTCGCCCCCCCACAGGCAACAATTGGAAAAGGAAAATCAAACCTTACTACAACCACACACACAGGGCACCACCTGAATAGTCCTCAGGCAATTGGCTCAGTTCAAAAGGTCCAAATCAATTGTTTCAGTCAGCACCTGTTTCAGGTGGGAGAGTTTAAAAGTTCTTTGGCAACTGGATTACAGGGGTCTGGTGACTACTCCGATATGGCTTGCTCCAGTGCTGTGTGCAGTCAGGAGGACCCAACCAGCAAATAGATCAGTCTGGGAAGGTTGATGCCTCCTTCCCCACCTTGCACCTCTATCACACCCAGTCACTGATAGCCCTGCAGTTGGCTGACCCAGTTGCCTGTAGTGAGTAGTTATTCCAGGGGTTTGCACCTGCCTGAATCACAAGGAAATCTATTTCTGCTCAGCCAGGTGCTGTTCTCTGCCTCTATTTAGCAGGGGGAGGTGAGGCCTGACAACCTCGGGCACTTGATGGAGGCTGGGGTGTGTTCACTCAGTTCCAGCCCCACCCCTCTTTGATATTACTGACAGAACAGAACAGAACAACTTTGTGGGAATTTGTTTCTTTCCCTGCTACATTTCACTGCAGAAGAGAAGCTGTTTTGAGTTCCCAGAGCCTGTGCCTCAGGCCCTGTCTTTGTTCCTGTAGGTTTGTATTCAGTTACCTGGTAGTTCTAGCCTCCTGTCTTCCTTTGTTTATAGGCTGACGATTTCCTGAGGGCCAGGTGTGTCTTTGGCTCAGTAAAGCAGTCCTCTGGGTCAGCCCCACCCTCAGAACTTCCTGGGTCTGTGAGTCCATTTCTAGTGCCTGTGCTCCACCCAGGTCAGTACCGCCTCAGGCAAACCCTTTACTCATGGGGCCTGCATTTCCGTTCCATATTTGTTCCAAAGTGGTTGTCACCTGAGTAGAAGTCCGCCTCCTCTGGTTGCCCAGGGAGACAGGGGGTCTGGCTTCAGAATATCCAGGAGTGAGCCCTATTGTTGCTAAAAGACGGCTGTTGCTCTGCGCCTCAGGGCACTGCTGCTCCAGTGTGGTTCCCTCTCAGCTGACTGTCCTCTTCTAACTCCTGTGCCCCAGAGTCAGCACTGACCAGATGCAGTTTAGGCACTGTCCATACCCCTCGAGAAATCACCCTAGAATCTGGACTCCTTTGGGACAGGCCTCCAGACTTCAGATTGAGAGTGGAGGGGAGTGCTGGGAGCTCAGATTTGCAGTTAGGGAATATATACAGTTTTCTACAGTTTTATGCCTGGCAGGAGAAAGCCGTGGCTCCCTAGTAGGGGAGATAGGTCCAGTTTTTAGAGGGTCTCACCCGTGGAGTGTAGTGGGAGGACCTTTGAACTCTGCTCATTTGCTTGTGGGGCACTCTGAGCCATTCTCATGGGGGAGGGGACTCCTGTCCACTTGATGATGGATTTTGTACCTTTTGTTTGTATCCTTGGGGTCACAGCTTTCCTCAGCGGGGTAGATGTGCATTCTTCAACCTTTTGGTGCAGCCCAAATCCACAAGGTTACTTGATAAATTTCTGTCCTCTAACTCTCCTTCTGGACAGGAGCCTCTGTAGAAAGCTGGCTTCAGTCAGCTGTCTTGTCTCCACCCCTCTTATGCTCAATTTGTATATGCCTTACAGCAGTGAACTGTGAGGTGACATCCATTCTGAGAATCGTACCTCTCCAATGGTATTTTTGATGATAGAAATTGAGGGCAGTACCATATAGGTCTATTTGGCTATCAGATCTCACCAAATATTTACTTAGATATTTCCTATCCTTTACATTCATCTGCAAGTCCCATTGTCCTTATTGACAGCACTGTACACATACACATATACACACATATGTCTGAGTTATTCCATGACTTGAAGTGTAGTGTGTGAGATTAGATAAGAGAGATAGATATTTGACACTGTGGTATATAACACACCTTGATTGTGCAATGATTCATTAAAACTGGTGCTTAGGACACACATTTAAAACAACTTCTGGTTTCAATCATTAGTAAAAATAACCATATGTCTTCACAAGCATTATGGGATGTTGGAGGTTAAATACTTTGAAAATTCTATTGCAATTGATGGAGAAAAATAAATGCATAAGACTAGAGGAGGTTTATGCCATATGGTTTTAATAATATACATACTCCAGGTTAAAATAGGTCTGGACTTACTTCACCATTTAAGAGCATAATATATAGAGAATGTAGCCGGATGGGTCAGGAGATGCGCCCATATTCCCCTCACCTTCAGCTCCTGCTGACTTCTTCTAACTCCCTTTGTACCTTTTTGCTCCCATCCTTAGAGGCAATGCCATTTGACCAGCTCTCTTTTTCTGTTCCTATTTTAAGGGTAAGAGCATATAGTGCTATCCATCCTGTCCATTCTTCTATGTTACATATTGATGGTAGATAAAACTATATGTATTCTCATGTAAGCATATAAACAAATTCCACATGCATAAGAGGGAACATGACTTTCTTATGAGCAAAGTGTATTTAAGACTGTGAAGGGCAACGGATGACCCTTGAATAAATTATGCTATATTTATATTCATAACAAGCCATGCACAAAAAGAAAAATATCACATGATTTCTTTTATATGAGGAATCTGGAATAGTCAAATTCACAGAGACAGAAAGTAGGATGTTGGCTGACAGGGATTGGGGGGAGAAGGAAATGGGGAATTCTTGTCTGATGGGGACAGAGTTTCGGTTTGGGAAGATGAAACATTTCTGGAGGTAAAGGGTGGTGATGGGTGCCCTCCCTTAAGGCCCACTGGCCCAACGTGAAAGTATTTAATGTCACTAAAGTGGTTCAAATGGTAAATTTTATGTTATGTACATTTTACTCTCACATATAAAAGACAGTGAAGGGCAGAACTAACCAAATTTGAAATATGATGAATACTCTGGAGTTGGGATAAGTCACTTTCCCTCAGTTACCAAAGTCCATGCTATGGTGTGCAGGTGGGTGATACTTCACGTCTTCCATGAAATCTGGGTGCCAGTTACTCTGGAACCTCACACACATTATTAGAGAGGGATCGATGGAAAAGCTCTGAGTACTCTTCTTACTATGAAATACTGATCTCAAGGGAGAAAAATTCCGAAGTAGATACATAATTTTCCTTTGTTTGTTTCATATCCAAATAAATTAGGGGGCTAAATGAGATGAGAAATATTTCATTGGTAGAGCATTAATCATTAGATAATAGATACCATGAAAACAGCTCACTGAAATTCATTAATATTTAATTAATCCCATTTTTTAGTTAAGATTCTTCTATTTGAAAAATAATGGTCCCTGTTTTACATCTAGCAGTATATGCCTTGATGCCCACAAACCATCAGGGGTATTGAATCCTTTCAGTTGTGCAGTTTTTACAGTTTAGTGTCATAGGTGCTCCAGGTTCTCATTCTTAGGATCTTGGGGTCACATCTGTCTGGACTGAGATTTTTATGAGATTCAATGAATCATATATCATGGCATCAAAGAGTTACAAATCAGAAGTCTAGGCAGGAAAATTCAATATTATCTTCTCTTAAAAAATTTATTGGGTCCCAAGAGGTGGAAGATGGTCAGAATAAAACTTCGCTGGCTTCCTAGTTTCTTCAGCATGTCTTATGGACAGCTGTCTCCCCTTCCTCATCCTGCTACTTTCCTTGACCTGAGTGTTTTCCCCCGCTTCTGGCTGACTGTTTAAATCCTAACCCTCCCTTAAGGCCCGTTGGAAACCCCATCCGCCCCTGTGAGCATCTGTGTAGCAAGTAATTTCTGAATTTCTCATTGAGATTTATCATCCACTGAAATGGCACATTTGCTTTTTCCAAGGATGCGTGTGTGGCAGCAGCATCCAAGGTGGCTCCTAACAATCTCCCCTCTTGATTTCCACACACTTGTGTAGTGCCTTCCGCATTTTCTCAGGCTTGGTCTGTGTGGTCAATAGTGTGGGGCAGAAGTCAAGTTATGTCACTTCTGATGTTGGTCATAAAGGATTGTGGCTTCCATCTTGGATTGTTTCTCTGCCTCTCTCTCTGTCTCTCTATCTTTCTCTCTTTTTCTTCCTCTCTCCTTCTTGTTACTCTCCCTCAGGGAAGCTAATTGCCATGTTATAAGACTAGCTTAAACAAACTATGAAAGGAACTGAGGCCTCCCCAGGAGGAGGATCCGAAGCCTGACCACAATTATGTGTTTGAGATTAGCAGCAGGTCCCGTCCTGGTTGAGCCTTTAGGTAAGACTGCAGCTCTAGCCAACAGCTTCACTGCGGCCTTCTCAGATATCCTGGGCTACAGAGGCATTAAGAAGATAAAAATGGGTTATTTTAAGCTGCTAAGTTTGGATAATTTGTTAGGTAGCATTAGGTAACTAATATAGTACCTTATCTCTCCAGCTAAACTAGACTCTTTGAAGCAGGATTCTCGGTGTCCAGTTGATGCCTTGTGATGTTTGCACGTCATGTCTGTTGACTAGGAGAGAAAGCTACATAGATACATAGATGGATAGATGGATAGCTCTTTTTATCTCCCTCCTTAAACTTTTTCATAGGTACAAATTATTCTGAACAATTTTCAGTGAGGTAGGTAGCAATATATTGACAACACTAATCCTATTTCAATCTGAGCAGGACAAGCTGTAGAAAATGGTTTAAGCATGGGCTTTAAACTTAGCAGACAATGGCGGAAGGGCTTTGAATTTAGCATATAATCCACTAATTTAATGTTTTTCACATCTTCGAATTCCACGAGCTTCCTGGTGGTCTCTCCTACAGTGATACCCTCAGATCTTGGCAGATACTGCCATCACTGGCCAGCTCTGGGGAATCCTGGGCCTCCAGACTCTGCAACCTTATAATCCTCAGCAGCATCACACCATGGATTTAAAAATGCGTGACTGTGACCTATCATTTCTTTCTTTTTTGTCATGGATACTATGGTTTCAGATAAAGATAACATATCAAGGTTGTTACAAAAGGACAAAGAAAACACACCATCAGAGAGAAGTACTGCAAACTGAAATTTGAAGAGTACACACTCTGCCTCTTTACCGTCAATCATAGTACACCAAGGTGCTTTGGCAAGACAGGTAATTTGGGACAAACAGCAAAACTGATATGAAGAGAGGTGTTGCTTTGCTGCATCTCTGAGATATAACTGATTACAGATGGATGTTATTTATAAACTCTTACATGTTTATCCTAGTCCTTTTGAACTCTTTTCTATTTTGGGTCTATCAGCTGTTGCTGTTTGGATAATTAATTACACAACCAAACTCAATTAAGAGTTTTGAAATGTACATTTCCTATGCGGTCTGCATATTAAATTCTCTTATTCATGATGTTGAATGTTTTATATGTTATTTATATCTTAACACACACACACACAGACACAGACACACACAGTGTTGATCAGTTTTTTAACCTTAATTTGACTTTTTATTTAGTTGTGATCTTGTTTTTTTTTCTTTTCTTTTTTTTTTTTGCATTTTTTTTTGGCCAGGGCTGGGTTTGAACCTGCCACCTCTGGCATATGGGGTTGGCGCCCTACCCCTTTGAGCCACAGGCGCTGCCCCTGTTTTTTTTCTTAAAGACTACCTCCTCACCCTGACCATATCTATTTCAACCTAAAGAAGAACCAATAAAAAAATGTGGCCTGAATTACCACACGTGGCTTCTAAATGTATAAGTTGCTTAGAATCATTATTAAAGAATTATTGATAATATGACTTATAAAGAGAAAACCATCGAATTAATCAAGCTTAGTTGAATCCAAGACAGCATTCTGCTCATAGCTTATCTCTCTAGAAATGGAACATTTTAGTGTCCAGCAAGGGAATGACAGTTACAGTTAACAGAAGACCACAGCGTCCAAAAGACCAAGGAAGGGAGGTGGGATGGTGGGAGGAAGAGAGAGGGACAGAGGTAGGGGGAAGGTGTCTGTTTTTATGACTGCATGTGAATGTGGCTACAACCAGTATCATGGAACATAAACTTCCCTTATTAACTCTGAAGGCAAGTCTATCTGGTTTGGACAGAGTGAGTGAGGATAGAAGAAGAGTATTTAAATGTCATAGAAGGTCAGGAAGGGTTTATTCAATTTTAATGCATACTTTTTTTTTTTTTTTTTCCAGCTGAAAAGCTCTCAGATTCCACAAATTTCTTTCTTGGAAATTATTAGCTGGGTGTTGTGGCAAGTGCCTATAGTCCCAGCTACTTGGGAGGCTGAGGAAGAAAATCACTTAAGACCAAGAGTTTGCGGTTTCTGTGATGCTATGGCACTCTATCCAGGGTGACAGCTTGAGACTCTGTCTCAAAAAAAAAAAAAAAAAGAAAAGAAAAGAAAAAGAAAATGAAATTATCAAAGACTGTCAAAGGAATTACTTCTAGGTTCATCTTTCTATCCAAATGGCTGTGAAAGAACTTTAATGAAACCGTTAGCAATGGGAATACGGTTATTCAACCAGGATTTAGAACTTGAAATCATCATCAAAACTGACAATGGGGTAAATAACTATATAGATGAAAACAAAATGTAATACATTAAGCATATTTTTAAAGAATCATATTAGTCATACTCCTAAAACAATTCTGCAGCCACAATATTCATTGCTGAAAAAGTGGGTTTTAATATGGCTTTAATACTGACTTTTTTTTTTTAAATAAGAAGTTAAGCTGCTTTATAGATGGTCAGAATTAGGATATACAAGGAAACAAATGGATATTTAAAAATTGGTCCCTGGTCTCGCCTGTCCTTCTGGGACCAGTAGTGTAACAGTGTTCTGAAATTATTCCCAGTGGGCCAAAGTCCTTGGATTCTTTGTGTTTAGTGAAGTTGAGATAGACTGAAGCTCTCTATAGGTTCAAATATTCTCTCTGTTCATAGTCTACTTGCCTTTTCTACTTAACTTATGTTGTAGCCATGACCCTTTCTAATTCAAAGATCATGAAATTATTTCATCATACAATTATCTTTTACTATTTCATATTCTCTTATAAAATTAACCAGTAGATTTATCTATTGCTTATTCCTAAGAACACATAGATATTTAGGGTATATACTCTTATACATTTACTTCTACAATATTTACATACATTTGTATTATGATGATGATCTTACTGTATCTGATTAGGCTCAGTACATACCGTGCAGCCAAGAGATGGTGCACCTCTGTGAGGTCTCTCCTCAGAGGACTTGCAGAGAGGCAATATATAAGTCTATAAAGGCACAGACCTGAAAGTGCCCAACCCTGGGAGAAGGAGCAGAAGGTAGAGGTTAAGAGCATGGTTTCTGGAATCAGACTCACTGAGTTCCAAACTAAACTCATCAATTATGTGTTGTGTGATCTCACATATGTGATTTAAGCTATTTGTGTCTCAATTTATACAGGACATTAATAACAGTGCCTATCTTAACAGAGTTGCTGTTAAAAATAAGTAAAGGAGCACATATAAAATTTACAGTGATGTCTTGGCACACTCGCAAATGTAAACAGTCTCTATTATTGTAATGTTTATTATCATGAATAGGGCCAAATTTTAGCTTTATGACAAACCAATATGATCTTGTGTGATATCTTAACTGCTTAGTTTGTCCATCTTTCAATGAGAACCTTAAAACCTATTTCTAAGGGTTGTAATGGCAATTAATGGTGTGCCATTGAAAGTGATTAGTAAGTGAATACATACCATCATTCTAAATTTTCCAGTGGCTTATTTCTTAGAGTCCTGGTCAGTGAGGTTTGAGAGTGAGATTAAATTTGAGCTTTATAGGGAGAAGTATGGCCAGGTGCAGTAGCTCACACCTATAATCCCAGCAGTCTGGGAAGTCTGAGACTGGTGGATTACTTGAGCTCAAGAGTTGGAGATCAGCCTGAGCAAGAGTGAGACTCCATCTCTCCTAAAAATAGAGAACCTAGTCTGGTGTTGTGGTGGGCCCCTGTAGTCCCAGCTACTCAGGAGGCTGAGACAGGAGGATCACTTGAGCCCTAGTGTTTGACGTTGCTGTGAACTAGGACGATGTTGCAGTACTCTACCCAGGGTGACAGAGTAAGACTCTAAAAAACAAAAAAAGAAAGAAAGAAAGGAAGGAAGGAAGGAAGGAAATAAATATATATATATATATATATATATATATATATATATATACACACACACACACACACACATATATATATATATATACAGAGAGAGAGAGATAGAGCGCGCGTGCACGCGCAAGAGAGAGAGAGAGAAGTGTGTCAGCTTTGAGAATCTAAGACAAAGTTTCACTAGAGGTGAGGAAACTCAGAGGAGAACCTCATTCTCCAAGCCAACTCACCAAGTTTGGCATATAAATTAGAATGATAGTGAGAAGGATGGGCCATGAGTAGGCTTCTGGGAAAGGTAAACTCCTGATCTCCCCTTGGAAATTTCACAACAGTTGCTTAACTGGTGATTTTCAAGGTAAGTGGTCCTCAAAATGTGCTTAAAGAACTACTGGAAGGCCTTGAAAACTTTTGGGGAGGGGTCTGTCAAAACTATTTTTTGTACTAATATTAAGAGGTAATTTGTCCTTTTCACTTTCTTTTTCTCATGAGGGTATGCTGGAATTTTCCATAGGCTACATGATGTCATTGTTCTCGCAGCTGGTGGAATGTGTGCTTATGTATCTTACCATTTAAACTTTTCTCAATTGTAATTTATACTAGAGTAAATACAGTAGTTTCCCCCATCCTAGAGGGAGCTATGGTCTGAGAGCCACAATGGATTCCTGAGACCTCAGAGAGTGCTGAATCCTCTGTTTGCTATGTTTTATTCCGATACATGCACACATATGTTCAAACTTAGTTTATAAACTAGTGATGGTAAGAGATTAACAATAATAACTAATAGTAAAATTGAGCAATTATAACAATATGTCAGTATCACTACTCTTGCATTTTGGGGCCATTAATAAGTAAAATGAGGTTGACTTGAACCCAAGCTCTGTGACATTGGTGCAGTTAATCTGGTAACCAATTGGCTAATAAGTGACTAATGAAAAGGTTGACTATGCAGCATGAATATGCTGGACAAAGGGGCATGTCCTGGGTGGGACTGAATAGGAAGATAGGAAGGCATAAGATGACATCACACTACTCAGAACAATGGGCAATTTGAAACATAATAATTGTTTATTTCTGAAATATTTCTGGACCATGGTTCACCCCAGGTAATTGAAACCATGGAAAATGTAATCATGGATAGGGAAAGACTGCAGTATCGATATATATTACTCATATAAAGAAAACTCTTTGGGGTTCTCAATAATTTTTAAAATTGTTTGAGGACCTCTAATCCAGGAAAATGAGACCATGTTATTTTAGTGATCTCCAGCATCTGTCTGGAGGTATTTGGTGCTACAATCGTCTTGAAATAGTTTTCTGTTTCCCTGAATCTTTGCCTTTCCTTTTCCAAACATTTTTTTTTGGGCAGAGTTCTTTTTCTTTGTGAATTCTAAAATAATAAGGGGGTACAAATGTTTTGTGTCATGGACACCGTCAAATATATCCTGTTTTTCTAGTCATCACAATTACAATCTCCTTGTCAGGGTGGGCCATTTGCTTCCTATTGGTCAAGTTTAGTACCAGAATACTTTCTTTTTTCTGGTCCAGTATTTCAAATTTTAGGTCATTTTTATAGAGCTCCCCACCATTGCATTTATTGTGCCAAATAAATGAATAATAAAAACTTAAAAGAAAAAATATGGAATTTGTTAAAAGCTTTCCAAGTTAAATTGTGTTGTTCTTCTGTGTCCTGAATTGTTATAATCACAAAAGTCTGGTAGAATTATTCAGACACATGAAATGACATCTGGAAAACAAAGCCATGCTACTATTCATTCGAAGCAATTATGAAAAGCTGTTAAAATGAGTAATTTGAAGAGCTTAGAAATACATTAATACTGAATGCAGCAATCATGCAAATTCATAGGGGTTCATGGGTCTTAGGTCAAACTGGATTAAACCCAATAGAAATAAGATTTTGAGCAAGTAAGAATAAAAAAAAAAACTTTAAAAATGATCTACATTTATTGACAATAGAAGCTTACTTTTGTTAGATGTTTCTTTGCTTCTAACTGTAAATTAAAAAGAGCAGTAATAAATTAGGGGGGAAGAAGGAACCATTAAGCAGAGCACAGAGGGTTTTTATGTTTTATGTTTGTCAAAATTGTAGAATAAACCACACCAGGAGAGAAGCTTGATGTAGATGGCAGACTCGGGTAATAATGATGTGTTCATATAGATTCATCAATTTTGGGGGATGTTGATATATGTGTTGGGGCAGGGCACATTGGAAATCTCTGTACTTTCCCCTAAATTTTTCTGCCAAACTAAAGCTACTCTAAAAATTAAAGTCTATTGATTAAAAGTAAGAAGGCTGTTGAATTATGAATTATTATAAGCTTCATATTCTATGCTATAAAATTTAACACAATTACGTATGATCATATTTAATATTCGAGTTAACATTTTTGAGTCCTTTCTTAAATACTAGATTAGAAGTCTGAAGGTTATCTAGTTTCAACTCTGGTTACTAGTTTCACAAATCTCAATTTTTAAAGTTATAAAGTAGAAATAATCCTTTTTATGTGCCAGATTGTTGTGGGCATCAAACTAATCATAAAGAATAAAGAGTTCTAAAAATTAAGGATATTGTCAAAGTCTCCATGGGAAAGCATAGGCTTAGATTTGGGTTTAAATTCTGTTGTCTCTATTAACTAAATTATCGGCTGTGTGATGTTAGGTAAGTCATGTAACCTCTCTGAGCCTCAATGACTTCGTTGGTCAGGTAAGGATTTAAAAAAAAAACCCTGAACAAACCCCATATCTCTCTTGAATTACTCCCAAATTTTTCTAGGGTGCTTACAGAGGTGCCAAGGGTACCCCATGAATGTTGTTCTTACCAGACAGGCACTTTAACCAGCTAAGCAACAGAGCCCAGGAATGTTGTTCTTGTCTCCTGCTCTGCTCTGCCTCTGTGCCAAAGCCTCCCGTGTCTACAGCAGGTACTGTTACAGTATTATCTATTGCTGAGTAGCAAGTTATCTCAAAGGTTTTTGGTTTAAGCAATGAACATCATCTCAGAGAGTTTCTGGGTCAGGAATTCAAAGTCGTCTTATGTAGCTGGGCAGTTACGGCTCAGAGTCCTTCTTGAGGTTGCAGTCAGTATGTTGACCGGGGCTGTGCATCTGACAGTGTGACTGGGCTGAGGGTCTGCTTCCACAATGATCCACTCACCTGCCTGTTGGCAGAAGCTTTCAATTCAACAGTGCCCTAGAGTGGCTCAACCCGCTTTGGAGAGCCAATCGTTAAATTTTAGGAATTTTGCAAGTCAATTGTTAAACATAGCCAGCATTAAAACTTAAATCAAGTAGAAACTTGATTTAAACAGGTCGTTCTACTGCATATCTTATTTTGTTGAAATCAGCCATGGTATTTACATGATGGATATCAGCAAACACCATAAACAAGAACTTGATTCATTCTTTTATTGATTGTTTTGATTTTAGAAAGTGATGAAGAGATATTAATGATGCAGATTAAACTTAAAAATATATATCATATTTGTAGCACAGAATCTTGAGGAAATCTTCTTCCAGTATTTGCAACCGTTATCTAATTCAGCAAAGAAATCTTTCATGCAACTGATGAATGAGCTATGACATATTTCTTTCTTGCTTCACTTTTTATTTATTAATGTAAGTGAAAATATTAACCAACATTTATGTCAGAAAGTCACCAAAAATAATCAGTGAAAAAATTCTGTAAGAATCCCTTGGCTTTGTGTTATTTAAAATAAGGACTATTGTTGATTTTATTATTTTTTTCTACACATCTTTTATAATGGTTAAATAACAACAAACAGACACACAGACACACATACAAGTCTATATACATGAGGGTGTCCCCAAATGTATATAATTTTAAGACAGGAAAAAAGAGTAATAAAATTGTAATACTCAACATGTACTGATAACAAAAGATGAATACAAATCACGTTTGAGCACCTCTTGTTATTGCAGAAATCAAGCATGACGTGAATATTATCATTTTAATACAGTTTATCTTTTCTTAAAATGTGTATACGTTCTTTTGACACGTGTGTGTGTGTGTGTGTGTGTGTGTGTATACATATATGGACACACACGCTTTCTTTTTTCTCTTGGAGAGCCAATTGTTAAATGTGTATCAGCATAGCACTCACTCAATTTCCCACATATCCTCTCCATGAGGCTACTTGAGTATCCTTACAATATAGAAACTAGCTTCCTGTAGGACAGTGATCCAAGAAAGGAGAAAGATAGAAGCTGCAATATCTTCATGACCTAGCCCTTGGAAGTCCCACTGTCATTTTTGCAATATCTTGGTGGTATACTGGTGAACCCTTAATCGATGTGGGGGGAGACTACACAGGGATGGGAATCCCCAGAGTCGGGGAACATCTCGGGCCATCTTGGAGGATGATGGATTTGAGTCTTCTTACATGCAAAATACACTCATACTTCTCCCCCACCAAAAATCTCATCGTATTAGAGCCTCAGCTCAAACTCCACATCCCATCATAGATATCAAGCCCAGATACATATGAGGATCCTTGGGAATAGCTTCTCCAGGGGAGTTCCAGTAATACAGCTGTTCTTTATCTAAACACCTGTGAAACTAAAGAGAGAAGCTGTCTCCCTCGAATGCGTGCAGCAGACAACCGTGGGGCAGGCATGAGATAACTTGGACAGACACTTTCGTTTAAAAATGAAGTAAACAGGAGGCACCTGAGACTCAGAGGTCTGCCGTCTAACTGGGCATGTTTGGGAAGTTGCTTGATTAGGATGCCGTCCTTTTTCTTCTCCATGGTTCTCAGATTTGCCCTCTGGGCTCTTGGTGCTTCTGTCTGGGTCATTCTTCTGTTTCCATGGAAGGATTGTCAGCTGTGTCTGCAGCTGTGTGGTTTCATAGCCTGCTTCCCACCAGTAGAACTCTGGGGATCCAAAGTCCTTATTTTCATTTTGTACCATTTCTGTCCCTTTCAGTTCAAGTTAGTGGTGTTTCTGCAAACACAATTGTTTTAAAAGCTTTGTGGACCCCTTAGTAGACAAAGGCCCTGTCTGCCAGTCTTTTCTTTTCAGAAGTCTTTTCAGAAGTCAGTCCATCTGTAACATTGGCTTCTGCTGGCACTGCTGGAGGAATTCGCCCAGCCCTCTGGTTTGACTGAACTTTTCTCTGTGGCACCACATTAGATCTAGATAAGGCCTTAACAAAGGATTAATAGCCACACCTTTAATTGTATTTACAAGACCATGTTTTCTGGTCTTAATGAGTTTATCATTGCTAGTCATCTGGAGAGGTGGGGGATTTTCAAACTCAAAAAGTTCTGCTTCCTTTTTGTTTAAGTCTTTTGTTGAATGGAAAAGCAAATATCCAATGTACTAAATACTAATATGAAACCAACATATAGACAACTACATGCCCACATGAGAGAAAAATACAAGTATATTCTAGTGGGGGGGGGAGGTGAGGGAAAGGGGAGAAGAGAGAGTGATTGCCAAGTTCTCACCTGGTGTACACAGCACACCTCCTGGGTGGAGGGTTCAACTACAATTGAACTTTATCCTGGAAGTGAAAACAATGTAGCCTAAACATTTGTACCTTCATATCAATCGAAAATTAAGGGCGGCACCTGTGGCTCAGTCAGTAAGGTGCCAGCCCCATATACTGAGGGTGGCGGGTTCATACCTGGCCCTGGCTGAACTGCAACAAAAAATAGCCGGTCGTTGTGGCGGGTGCCTGTAGTCCCAGCTACTCGGGAGGCTGAGGCAAGAGAATCGCTTAAGCCCAGGAGTTGGAGGTTGCTGTGAGCTGTGCTCCCATGCCACTCTACTGAGGGCCATAAAGTAAAACTCTGTCTCTACAAAAAAAAAAAAAAAGAAAGAAAAAAAGAAAAAAGAATTGTGTAGGTATAAAGTTTTCTTTACACAGGATGGTTAAGTTCTAGAAATCTATTGTATAGTGTGGTAACAATAGTTAATAATGGAAATTGCTGGGAGAATACATCTTGAATTTCTCACCACAAAAATTTAAGTATATAAGATAATGGACATGTTTGCTTGATTTAATAATTTCACGATATAGACTTATTAAAACATCATGTTGCACACCATAAATATATATAATTTTGATTTGTTATATCTTAATGAAGCTTGGGGGAAAAAGTCTTTCCTTTAGCTGATTTCTGTATATATTTCATAGCAGCAAGAAGCACTCAAGTAGCACTTTTCTACTCTGCCTGGAAGTCTTCTCAGCTATGTCGTGCCACTCAGAGGGCACATTTTCTACTTTCCACGTAACTGCAGGAAGTACTGTTGCTAAACTTTCTGACCCTAGGTAACAAACATCCCATTTTCCTCACTCTCCACTAACATTTTCCTTTACCTCCCGTAAGCCTCCAGTTATTCCCCCTTCAAAGGCAAGCTGGCTTCTGACAGCCGTCTGTTTATACACTATAGGCTTTCACTGATACTTTCCCCAAAGTCTTTCTAATACTCACTGCCTTTTCCAAAACTACATCCATATTTTTAGTTACTCCATCACCTCAATCACAAATGCCAAAGTGCCAAAATCCATATCAGTCATCTATCACTGTGTAACAAAGTACTCCAAAACCTAGAAAGTTAAATTAATAAACATTTATCATTTCACAATTTTTTGTAGGTAATAAATCCAGAGCAACTAGGCTGAGTGGTTTTGGCTTGAAATTACTCATGAGGTTGAAGTTAAATTTTTGACTTGGTTTAAAGTCAACTGAAGTCTTTACTGGGGCTGGAAGATCTGATTCCGGGATAGCTCACTTGCAAGGTTGTTGGCAGGAAGCCTCAGTTTTTAACTGGCTTTTTGGCAGGAGCTCTCAGCTCTTCGCGATGTATCCTATCTATAGGGCTGTTTGAGTGTGCATGGCAGCTGACTTGTCTCAGAGCAAGTGAGCCAAGAGAGAAGGAAAAAATTCTTGCTGCCATGCCTTTTATGACCCAGTCTGAGAAGTCATATACTGACATTTCCACAATATTCTACTGGTTTCACAGATCAACCTTATTCAAGCTGAAGGGGGGATTGTGCGATGGCATGAACAACAGGAGGTAGCACTTTCATATGCTGCCTTGAAATCTTCTTAGCTGCTGGAGGCTGTCTTGGGGGCTTGGCTACTGCAAATGGCAATTCTGCATTTACGTCATAGATGTCCAATGAAGGTGCCTTACTACTGGGCTTGCCCCATGTACCAGAACTGTAGGTGCTGCCCTTGATGTCTGGGCTGAAGCTGAGAATTCTTGAAATTGAGATTGCTGATATCTCTTATATAACCACAATATACATAAAGCACTTAGCATACTACCTAGAGATAAATAAATGCGACCAATGTATTTTTTTCTTGCCATTCTTATTATATAGAAGACTCTGGATCATTTCTTGCTAGAGATATTAAATAAGTAGCAGCTTCTGGCACAGTATTATTATTGCCATGATTATTAAAATCATAGCTAAATAAACCTAGAGCCTTGTATTTCACTTGATTTGCAGTTGTAGCCCTTTGGTTAGGTCCCTGGGGACTGGACACATGGGCTATTGAAATGATGGACACTGCCTCTTATTTTTGAACAAAGTTTCTGCCCCTTCTACCTCCTCTTTATTTCCCTCAAATATTTATTGTTGTCATCTCCAGTTTACAGTTTGAGTCTTCTCAAACCTTCATGCAAATAATGCCTGGAGGCCTTGCTGTAACTCTAGGTTTGTTGGCGGAATCCTGTATCGTATTAACCGTAAGCCAGGACATTTTCTATTACCAACACTAGAAACAACTAAAAAGCTAGAGTAGAAGTGAAAACTAGGCTTGGGATATAAAACTCTTCAGTGACTAGGGCGGCGCCTTTGGCTCAAAGGAGTAGGGCGCTGGCCCCATATGCTGGAGGTGGCAGGTTCAAACCCAGCCCCCGGCAAAAAACAAACAAACAAACAAAAAAAACTCATAGGTGACTGGAAGGGAAATGCAAGTTCTCCACACGTGGAGCTGGTTCCTTCTTTTTTCATCTCTAGCTCACCTCTGAGGAACCATAATCCATCACATGTATAAAACATGTATAAAACTATTGCTGGATATCTTTTTCAAATTATATTTGTTTGAGGCTAGAAAGTATCAACATTCAATTTCACTTGCTATCTTCCCCACTATATAAAAGTTAAATCCAATGTAATAGATTCTTTGGTTTGATTTCTGGATGAAAATTAGAATGAGAATTAGAGACCTGTGGAATTGTTAGAATAGTCTGGTGCATGACATTACAAATTCTCAAAGCACAGCTGTTCTCTCAGGTACAGATGCTGTTCAATGATTATTTACAGGACAGTTGAGGTACCTCTTTTGGGGATTGTCTTGTGACGTATATGACTCCACCGCTGAGCAGTCCTATGATTCTGGCTTCTAAACATATGTGAAGCCTTGAACTCAGGCTCAGCAGGATCCACGGAACTGGGATGAGTCCACAGAAAATAGACAATGGCATTTTAAAGTAGTGATTGTGAGCACAAAGACTACAGGCTAAAAAGACAAATGCTACTGTTATTTTTGAAATACTAGAATAATTTTTTCACAGAAACAAATGAGAATAGTTTAGAATGGGGCAATATAAGAGCAAAGTGATAGTTAGGAATAAAATTGACATTAATAGCTTTTGTGATTTATGCTTATTTAGGTTGTGGTTGAAATGGAGAAGCCAAGAGTTTACCCCTCTTCAGGTAGCTATTTGGAGTCATCCTGAAATAGACTCCAGGGTGCATGGTGGTGTGCTTGGGGGGAAGGAACAATATAGCCTTGGAGAAGCAGGAGGGTGTGGGTCTGGGGGAGAATTTAAGGAAAAGTGGAGGAGGAACCACAAACCTAACCACACCACGGCACTCTACTCAGGGCAACAGAGTGAGTTCCTGTCTCAAAAAAGAGGGCCTGGGGTGAAGAAGCAGGGCTGTCCAACCCTTGTTTTTTTTTTTTTTTTTTCTGCTGCAAGTTAAGAGTGGCCTCGGACCATACATTAAATACACGAACACTAAGAATAGCTGATGAGCAAAACAAAACGTCTGTGCATACTTTCTGCCATTTATAACACCACAGATAAGCAAAACCATCCTCAAAAATTATGTACACCATGGAATACTGTTCAGCTGGGCATGGTGGCTCATATCTGTAATCCCAGTACTCTGGGAGACCGAGGCAGGTGAATTGCCTGAGCTCAAGATTTTGACCAGTCTGAGTAAGAGCAAGACCCCATCACTACTAAAAAGAGAAAACCTAGCCAGTTGTGGTAGTGGGTGCCTGTAGTCCCAGCTACTTCAGAGCCTGAGCTGAGAGGATTGCTCAAGCCTAGTAGAAAAAAAAAAAAAAAAAAAAAAAAAAAAAGATGGGCACTTTACATCTTTTGTATTACCCTGGATGGAGTTAAAGAACATTCTTCATAGTAACGTATCACAAGAATTGAAAAGCAAGTATCCAATGTATGCACTACTAATATGAAACCAATAGATCAAGGATTACACACCCACACAAGAGAAAAACAATTAAAACAATTAAATTCAAGGGGGTGGGGGTGAGAAGGAAATGGAGAAAGGGAGGAGGGAGGGATTCACCTGATCCCACCTGCTGGGCACACTGTAAGGGTAAACGGCACTCCTCCTGGGTGAAGGGCTCAATTACAACTTGGACTTTATGGAACAAGTGCAAACCACGTGACCTCTCATTTGTACCCTCAGGTTAATCTGAAATAAAAGCAAAAATCAGCATGAGTCGGGTGGGCTATAGGTTGGACACCTCTGTAAGGAGAGAAGAGAAAAGCTGATCAGAAGCCGGGGTACAGAAGCTGAGCCCATGTGTGTGAGCACAGTAAGCGCAGGGTGATCGCCCCATTTAGTTCATTGGCCCAGAGAGATTCCTCCCCCATGCGCCTTCCTTCCTTCCATTTTTCTTTCCCTCTTTCCGATAAAGTTTTGAATGGCTACTCTGTGTCAGAGACTGTACAAACTCTGCTGAACAAATCCCACTATTTTTGGCCTTAGGTTTCAGCTGCACTCTGGCTAAATCTCTTAGTTCAAGGCATTGTCCATTCATAAATACTTAAATACTAAATAAATAAATAAATACTTAAATACTAAATACAACAGCCTATAGCAATCCCCAAACAGCCAAATGTGTATGCTTGTAAACCTCAAAGCACAGTAGAGAGAGAGCGCTTCTGATCTATTCCTTTAAAGATAGGCTTTGGGTAGTCCAGCGCATTTCACATCTCAAAGATGAAAGGATGTGCGAAGCCAAATAGGACAGAACTCCAAGAACATTACCTGGTTTGGTAGTGGGGGGATTACGTTAAACCACCTGTAGCAGGAGAAGGATGCTGATCTTTGCTCTTGAGGGGTCAGGGCTGATTTTCAGCCAGTGCCTCTGAAATGATTTTCACTGTCGCCACAGTTCCAAGTTCTGTCAAAGTCAGATGGCTCCCTGGAGTCTATTTCATGTTCTCACTCTCTGCCTCCCTGGCATTAGCAATTCTGTAGGTGTGCCTCCCACCCTGCTTTCCTCACCCTGGAGGTATTCAGTAACAGGTGCTCCACAAACACAGTCATTTCTCTTCCCTGGGCTTTGTCTTCGTAAAATATGACTTTATTAAAGACTAATCTAGAAAGGCAATAGGGAGGCAGAACCAAAGCCATCATTTTGCATAGCCATTAGACTAAAGCGGGCATTAATCTTGCTTAAATACTTTCCGCCAGGAAAGGGAAATAGAACAATATGAGCCACCCAGGCCTCTTTAGTCAGCAAGCTGCAGCCGCAGCGAGGGTGATGAGGAAGTTTGCAGGCAGAAGCAGCCCTCACTCCTCCCACCCACTGTGCGTTGTGTGGGTGGGGAGCTGGAAATTGTCATTGTTATAAAGAGACTGAGTAGAAATGAAAAGAAACTATTTAAAATGTGTTGCAACTGATATTCTTGGGTTTGTGTTCCACTATCTTCTATGCTGTTAAAGTGTAAGGAAAATATCCCCCACCTTTCTGTTGTGCCTGGAAACTCATTTTTCCTTTCATTGACACCTTAATTGTCTTGGGAGAGCCTGTGGGTCCGTCTCGGATGGGAAAAGCACCATTTGTACCTACTGTGCAGTCCTGAGGGTCTAGCCACCCACGCATGATAAGCCTACTCTTGTTTAATCACACTTTTAATTTTCAGAAAGGTGCTTAACTTGAACTCAGGTAGCAGAACCAGTTGGGTTATTTCAGATTAAGCTTGCCTTAGTTCCTTTTGTTTTTAGTTACCATGTTGGACGTATGCAAGTCAGTGTATCAAAAACAAAATTGTTGGAGGTCAGGGATCCTGGCTCCCTAAATCCAGTTGACTTGGTTTGATTACTAGGTTGAGCTAGAAAAAAGTTCAACAGAGGCACAGCAGTAACTGCAAGCAAGAATGAAAGGAAACAAAAAACAAAACTGGAGCGGCGGAGGTGGCGTGGATAGAGAGCCAAGTAACCTGCATGCATCTCAGTGTAACAAAGAGAAACTTTATTTAAGAGCAACAACAAAAAGTTTAGAGCACTTCCAGAGAGAGTTGGAAGTGGGTCCCTCTCTTTTCTCTCTGTTAGAAATTGGGTACAAGTCTTTCATTGGCCTTTCTGCCCCTCCGGGCAGTGTTGCACTTTTCTACTGGTCATTAATCATTGTTACTTTCTATTGATCATTGGTTACCTAGGTGACTCACACCCACATTCTTATGGACCCTCCAGACTTCTTATTTGACAGGCCAGGTTTCCCTCCCATCTTCCTTGAAGCCTTCTTATTTGACAGGCCAGGTTTCCCTCCCATCTTCCTTGAAGCCCCTTTCTTTGTATCCTCTCTCAAAAATATTGGTTGGTCTGTCTTTAAGCACTTTAAGAAAAAATACTTAACTCTAAACCTGAAAGAGTCCAGCAATTGAGAGTCAATGCTGTGCATTTAATTATATTTTATACTAAAGATTAAAATAAATTGTGAAACTGTCTATTAAAAAATCCTCACATTAATTATTTGCCAAGGTCTTGACCCATCTGAGAATTTTAGTCAAATGGCCGCCCAGAGCAATCATATTAAAAAGAAGAAGAAAAAATAAACTCCAACATTTTGACATGTAAGGCTTCGAGGATTTTGGCAGTTGCTTAATTTTGCACTTTTTCTCAGATGGAAATGTACCTTAGGCAAAGACAATTTGTTTTTGATAATTTTTCTGCATTGGTTTTCTATGATTAAGTGTTATTCTCCAGCTATTTCAACTAATTATCATTGTCTCCCCAAAGGCTGATGAAACAAGGAATCTAAGCAGAATGAGGCTAATTTTACTGCATGGCTTATTAGGCATCCACATGCATGGGTCTCTGTGCTAAGTACTGTAGCAGGCAAGTTAAATAGCTATTATCCCTGCCTTCCACAGCATCAGGCTGCACTATTCACAACAGTTTACATAGCATAGCGAGGGTGAAGTGGCTATGGACACCTAGGGGAGGGAAAGTCACTCTGGAGGAAGGAGGGAACACTGGCCTCACGCACCCCTTGCAGAGCTCTGTCTTCTGTGTGTGAAAGCGTGACTGGTACTCTGGATTTTTGCAAGTGTAGAAGGGAGAGGTGGGCTGGGGGAATAGTCAGTTTTGTTATTTTGCTTGGAACAAGACCGTTCCCACCTTAAGCCTGTGATTGCAATGCTCCTCTCAGAGCTCTGGCGTTTGTTTGTGTGCATTCTCCATTCTCTTTGTAGACGGTGTCTTTTCTGTGGATTGAGGGATGATAAAAATTCTGGCAGGAGAGAAAAACTACTTGTAAGCTTAATTGTGTTTGGCATCCTGTTGTCGCCTCGCATGTGTTGAGTAATATAAAGTGCCCACTCCTCTGAGCTCACAAGTTTAGAGTATGGAAAAATGAATAAAAGGTGTATATTTTGTGTAATCAATTTTGGAAGTGTCTACATTAGTAAATTATCTTCACAGCCAGAAAAAGTAATTACAGATATAAAACTTTCTGAATGGTCCAATGGAAAAAGTGACCCATTGCTCTGCCAGCGGGTCAGTGGGTCCTCTCCTCAGAGATAGGGTTTTAACTGGTTCAGGGTGGGACCCAAGACTCCTTGGGTTTTTAAGGCTGCCCTGCTGATTCTAATCGTGCCACCAGACTTTTACCATTATAGTCAGGACCAGTAACTATATTTTCTATTACTCCAATTAGTAGGAGAAACCCAAGAAAAAATTTGCCAAATTAATAGGATTTTATTTATACTTATTTGTTTATTTGAGACAGAGTCTTACTTTGTCACCCTCAGTAGAGTGCTGTGCTGTCATAGCTCACAGTGACCTCAAACTCTTGGGCTTAAGCAATTCTCTTGCCTCAGCCTCCCAAGTAGCTGGGACTACAGGCACTTGCCACAAGGCCTGGCTATTTTTTGGTTGTAGTTGTCATTGTTGTTTGGCAGGCCCAGGCTGGATTTGAACCCACCAACTCTGGTATATGTGGCTGGCAACATAGCTGTTGAGCTGCAGGCACTGAGCCCAAATTAATTTGATTTAAAAAATCATATACAACACATCCTGCTTACTACTAAATTGATCCATTGATATGTAGGTGACTTGATTATATGACACTAAAGTACTGTAGCAAAATTAATGGAATTCAAAATAGAAATTAAATAATAATTATATAATGTAAAGAAATCAAGCTTTTCCCTTTAGCCCTGGTTTGTACCAGAGCTGTCATCATAGAGGAACCATACTTACATCTTCACTTTGCTCCCTAAATTAAAAGATAAATATTTTCCCCCCTTTAGTGTACTTATTATAAGTGTTTCTGTATTTATCTACATCTTCCAAAAGACTTTCCTATGCTCCGTGAGACTAAGGATGTCATTTTCTTCCTCATTCATTTTTGTTTTACAGTTTCTAGCATACTCTTGGCTTCGTGTGGTAGATAATACTTGTCATATGAACTAATGTTCTTGTGTACTATTTGTTTTGAATCAGGTCAACGAACTGCTTTAAGTGCTCAGAATAAGGCTTGGTGTATTGAAAGTACAGAATAAATATTAGCTATTATTCATTTTAATGAATTATAATAGCTGCATTATATTGTATGGAGTAAATATGATTTCTTGAACATTGCTTTGTTTTTTATATATTTGGCCTCTTTCTAAATTTTTCCAACATTATTTATCAGTTTAAATGAATGTCTTCATGCATATAGCTTAGTTCTGTTTTTTGATTGTTTTCTAGGAAAAGTGTTTCAGCAGGAGAATTACTAGATCAATGAGTAGACCATTTTAATCATTTTTTAAAAGTAAGATTGCCATGTTACTTGAAAAATGCTTAGAGTTATGGAAAATCTCAAACATACAGAAAGTAAACAGAATAGAGATGTTTCTCTATCTATAGTGGGGCTGTGAGAGTAGCAACTGTTAACCCTCATGATTGCACGACCCACTGGCTCTCTGTCCCCGCCCTGCACCAACCGTGTGTCATACCACAGATCTCTAACCCAAGCAAAGATCAAAGTTCAAAATCTGACGTATAATTCCTACCACATCGTCATTGCACAGTACAATTGAAAACTTGTCAGTTAAACTATCACTAAGTCGGGGACCATTTGTAGCACAATGAAACCCCACTTGTCTATTACTCAGCTTCAACAACTATCAACATTCTGCCATTGATACATCCTCTCCCCTGCAGCTTATTCTCCCATTGTATGGGTATACTCCCTATTCATTTATCTAGTCACCAACTGATGGACATTTGAACTACTCCCAGCTTGGGCTGTTATTAGTAATACTCCTAAAATTATTCATATAAAATAATTTTTAAAAACATGTTTTCATTTTTCTGGGGTAAATATGTGTAAAGTTTTGAGTTCTATGGTAAGTGTATTTCTAAGTTTCTAAGAAAGTATAAACTCTTTCCCCAAAAAGGCTGCACCAGTTTATATTCTCATTAGCAGTGGATGAGAGTTCTCATACATCTTAACAACACTGGGACTTGTTAGGCATTTTCCATATTAGCGATGCTAGTGGCTTTATTGACTTCTTGTGGTTTAATTTGAACTTTGGTGGCAATGTCAAATACCTCTTCATGTTCTCATTGGCCATTCATATATCTTTGTGTGCGAAGTAACTATTCAAATCTTTTGTGCATTATGCTACTTCTGTTTCTTATTTATCCTTTCAATCATGAAATATGGTACATGTTCTGAATACATGGTCTCTAGTGGACATACGTACTGAGAATATTTTCTTAACAGCCATGGGTTTCCTTTTCGTTTTCTTAACACCGTCTTTCTAAAAGACGTTTTAGTTTTAATGAAATCCAATTTATCAAATTTTTTATGGTTTGTGGTTTTTGTGTCCTATCTAAGAAGTCTTGGTCTACCTTAAAGTTTTATCAATTTTCTGTGTTTTCTTCTAGAAGTTTTATAGTTTTAGAATTTATGTTTAGGTCTATAAACCATTTAGAAACATAAATTTGTGTATGATGTGACTAGGATTATTTTTTCATATGAATATTCAGTTATTCTGCTACTAGTTGTTGGGAAGGTTATTCATTTTCCTTGGCACCTTTGTTGAAAATCTATTCACCATGTATAAATCAAGCATGTATATATTTGCACATATATAACCAAAGTAGCATTATGAACCCCCACCAATCTGTTACTAAGCTCAACAATTGTTAATATTCTGCCCTTCTTGTTTC
The DNA here is from genome assembly GCA_963574355.1 of Loris lydekkerianus. Taxonomy (NCBI): domain Eukaryota; kingdom Metazoa; phylum Chordata; class Mammalia; order Primates; family Lorisidae; genus Loris; species Loris lydekkerianus. The sequence continues at coordinate 7,731 of CAUYPK010052767.1, read as the reverse complement.
TTCTATGCTTCCTTTCCCATCAATAATTATTTGAGATAATTTTTTTAAGTTAAAACTTCCACACATTTATTTTAAATTCTATTATCTATTTCTAATTTCTGTATATGGTATGAGATAGGTGTCAAGATTCTGCTATTCAGTTGTTCCAGAACATTTTTGAAAAAGATTTTCCTTTCCCTATTGAGTTGCTTTTTCTTTCTTTCTTTTCTTTCTTTTTTCTGAGACAGAGTCTCAAGCTGTTGTCCTGGGTAGAATGCCATGGTGCCAAAGCTTACAGCAACCTCAAACTCTTGGGCTTAATTGATTCTCTTGCCTCACCTCCCAAGTAGCTGGGACTACAGGTGCCCGCCACAACGTCCGACTATTTTTTTGTTATAGTTATCATTATTGTTTAGCAGGCCTGGGTTGGGTTCCAACCCATCAGCCTTGATGTATGTGGCCAGAGCCCTACCCCCTGAGCTACAGGCACCACCCCTATTGAGTTGCTATGATGCTGTTGTTGAGATTCAGTTGGTTCTGAGAATATGGATATTTTTCTGTTTCCTCTGTTATTCTCCACTGATCTACCTGTATCATGTTACATTTATTGCTAGTTTTGGAAACTATATTGTCATCAGCAATGAATTTTTAAGTGTCTAAGGTAGTGTCTTAATAGGTTTTCTTAGAAAAGAAGTTTGAGTTGAAGATTCTAATGTAAAGGATTTATTAATGGTGTGCTCTTAGGAGTAATCTGTAAGAAACTGAGGGAAACAAGATAGGACAGCAGTATATACTAGGCCAACATACACAGTAGAACCTCCATAGTTGATCTCCCTACTACTCAAATGGACCATCCTTAAACTGACCCTAATTTTCAGAGATGGACCTGTGCCACATGTACTTATCAGGGCAGTAGGCCCAGTTCCTTATGTTCTATGTTGACCACCTCTTCATAGTGACCAGTTTGTTATAGTCCCTTGGGTGTCAACTGACAGAGGCTTTACTGTAGTTTTAGGAGGAGTCTAGGTTGAGCTTAATTCCACAGCAAGCTCTGAAGCATGAATTGCATCATGGAGAGTGTTTTGCTGAGCTGTTATACCCCAACTCAGTTGGTGTTGCCTCTAGACACCTTTCCAGGGAAGATAGCACCTCCCAAGAACCTGCAGGTGGGTTGGTCCCCACAGTCAAGGCAGTCTGTGCAGCAGGCCGAGGTGTGAGCTGTTAGCAGCTAATACCCACATACTGAGGGGTGAGTTGACTGCCCAAGAGAAGCCCACCTGAATAGGAAACAATAGCATCTGTGACAGGAGTATTTTTGAGGACAGCAGCAGCAGCAAGAATAGTGTTGAAGCTTCTACAAAATTCTCATCATATTCCTGTCAAAGCACCGTATGTGGTCGTGGAGACTTTGGGCTACCATTTAATCCACTCATTTCTGTAGGTTAGCACTTTTGCTATCTTACAGCAAGCCTTTGTGTGTGTGTGTGTGTGTGTGTGTGTGTGTGTGATTATGGGTATAGTTGAAATTGTTCAGCATATAATAGGTTAATATTTGCCTTTTTCGATATAACATATATATTATCTAAGAGTTATTCTTCTCCATGAATTGAGAAGTGATTCTAAAACTGTGATGCTTTCAATGGCTCTTAGAAATCAGAACCTTAAAATTTACAGGGATCTGTTATACATAAAGCTGAAGTAGGCATTTGTGAAATCATTAGCTTTATACTTGGTGTGAGACTTGACCTAGCAGCTCTCATCATGATCTCAGCTGTTCTAGTGGATGCCAGGAAGCACTTCTGTCTGCTCAAATCTCTGTCTGGATTTCTGAGTTTGCTTTGAATGAGCCAAAAATAGAAACCTGTGTTGCTTTGAATAAATAAAGCAACTGTGACACTTCACTGTTCTGTAGAAATATCTGCTTATTAAGGGGACTGTTGTGTGTGTAAGTGAGCATTCAGGTACAGCGTTTCTGTATTTTTACCTTTTCAGACTCATTCAGAAGTCTATAATGTGAACAATTTCTTTATATTTAAAAAAATTTGTGAACATCGGAATTTATAGCTAAACCTGTTAATACAATAAAGCATGTGAAATTGTTTTGTGAATAGTAATGTTCTATACAAATGTTAATTGCTGTTAATATCATTACCTAAAATTGATCTGTAGGCACTGATGCTGGTCAAAGACAACCACACCTGTTGGTTGTCTATGCAACATTTGACTTCAAGATCCTTGGAACAGAATATTTGGTCAAAGCATAATTCAGGATAAATCACACCAAAATAAACGCTTATGAACACAGCTAAGTAGAGGAACTTTTAAATAAGTTTAACTAAAATTTGATCTCACTAGAGAAAAGTATGAAAGGAATTGCCCAGGAATAAAGGCTAACTAACCCTAAGAGTTAGCTTAGTGAGTGAAGAAATGACATAGCATTAAAAAAAAAAAACAAAAAACAAGTTTAGAAGAATAACCTATACACATTTTTTTTAAAGCAAGTTTTGTGGTTTTCAGTATTTCCTCTTAATTCTAGACTTCACATTATTTCTGCTTCGGGTTAACTACTGCCACAGAGGTCAATGTTAGCAAGTATACTCCTGCCATCTTTTCTCCATTGCGTGAGGAAAGCAGACAGCACGAATCAATCTTGTTTGCCCTGTTCCCCATGAAGCCTCCATTCAGAATGCCAAATCTCCTCAATACCCTGTTTCAAGGATTCCCCCTTTGTTATGGTCTGAATGTTTGTTTCCTTGCAAAATTCATATTCAGTTGACTCTTAAACAAATACAGGGGCTAGGGGAACTGACTCTGTGGATGAAAATCCACATATAACTTTTGACTCCTCCCAAATTTAACAACTAATATCCTACTACTGACTGGAAACCTTCATAGTAACACAAATACTTGATTAACACATATTTTGTATATGTATTATGTGCTGTATTATCACAATAAACTAGAGAAAAATATTATTAAGAAAACCATAAGGAAGAGAAAATACCTTTTTCTAGTCTTTAAGTGGAAGTGGATTTTCATAAAGGTCTTCATCCTCATTGTTGTCCTTAAATTAAGTGGCTGAGGAAGGGGAGTCTGTCTTGGGGATAGTAAAGGTACAAGAGGCAGAGGAAGTGGAAGAGGAGGCAGGCACACTTGGTATAACTTTTTTCTTTTTTAAATCCATGTAGAAATAAACCTTACAGTTCAAATCTGTGTTGCTTAAGGGTCACCTGTATTGAAATCCTAACCTCTAAAGTGATAGTATTAGGAGATTAAAAACTTTCAGGAGGTGATGAAGTCATGGGGTGGAGCCCTTGTAAAGGGGATTAGTGCCTTTATAAAAGAGATCCAAGGGATATCAGTCACCACCTCCATAATATGATGACACAGCATGAAGGTGCTATCTATGAAATAGAAAACAGAGGCAGCAGACACTGAACTTGCCAGAGACTTGATTTTGGACTTCCTGGTCTCCAGAAGTGTGAAAAATATATTTTTGTAGTTTAGAAGCCACTCAGTTATAAGCAAAAAGTCTATATACCTCTGTGCCCACTATTCTGAGAGTGATCAAGGACAAAGTCTTTCTTTACACAGCCAGGAAGAAAGCAAGGCAGAACTCTGTTGAAGCCCTTAAGCCCGATAACTGAGGAGGTAAAATTTCTATGGTCAGAAGCTGGCCCCAGAGGCTGAGGCATGCGAGCACATAACTGGTGTGTCTTAGAAATCACCGGGCGGTGTCTTAGCAAGAGAGTGTTAACTTCACCTTCCAAATGATGAAGGGCCCAGAGGCTCGGAGAACAATCAACCTTTCCCCCCACAGTGGTCTTGTGACTTATCAGTTTACGGGAAAATGGCTAACAGCATGTTTTTCCAAAATTACTATTTTTAAATATAATAGAAAGTTTAGAAGAATGAGTATCAGTTGATCAGTAGATTAGCAGACTCCAGGGAAAGGTTGATTTGTTTTTACGACATACCTATGAAGTGATTGTGTGATTATTGATTAATAGTGTGTACGTGCAGAACTGGCTATATAAGCCAGGTAGAAATAAAGAAGTTTGCTACTTGCCACCATAAGAGCTTGTAGCCCCCTTTATTCCATACTCTTTCAATAAGCAGGTCTGTACTCTGAGCCATAGACCACCCAAAAGAACTTCGCGCAACACTCAGTTTATATATTTTGTTATATTTATATATAAAACAAAAGACACATTTAAGCATGTGTGATAAAAGCTTTTTACCATCCTTATTTTAGATAATTCTCTAAGGCAGTGTTTTCTAATGTTAATTTTGTGGACTGTAGTCTCATAGAATGTCTAAGTTATTAAGAGAGAAAAAGAGTTAAATGAGCAAATTACAGAGACATTCAGGACATATCATAAATTAATATGGATTGTAGTACTCCATGAGCAAGTCACAGAATTTAACTAATGAACCCCAGGCATTCTTTTTTTTTTTTTTTTTTTTTTCCTCCATAAAGAATCCTGCAGGTCTAGGGTTTTAAAGATACACATAGTGGGGAAATTCATTTACAGTATTTCTGTGTTTCTCTATGTGAGTTATCTTTAGTATTTACAGAAACTGTTAACTAGTGGCTATTTATTTTAGTTAGCACTGCTTCAACTTACTTCAGGTGGAACCATGTTCCCTTTTCCCTGAAATTTCTCTTCCTGTGCAGTCCTGGGTTAATATTGGCCAGAGAGCATTTAGCAGGTGATTAGGAAGATGGAAGTAAGAGAAGCGATATTTTTAGTATTCTGAAGATTAACTTCGGGCCAGGCACTGTGGCAGTTACTGGCCGTCTATTTGCTCTGCTCATTGGAAGGGAGCAGTGACACCTGCATTGGCAGCCCCTGCGGATCTGCAGAGATCTCTTCCTTTAGCTTCTCAGAGCTCTGAGCCAAGTACATGTGCAATTCCATTAGAAATCACTCCCAGCATTGAGGTTGGAGTTGGTGAGAGACATGGGTCCTCATTTTGTATGGGTGTCAGTGCTTCCTGTGGGTCCCAGTTTGTCTTCAGTCCTCCATGTCTATCATTTACTCCGGACAGGTAGGCAGGCTTTCTCGTAGCAACTTAGGCTCAACTCTCCATACAGAGATTTCAGCTTTCGTCAACAGCCCCATCAAGTCCCACAGTTTAATGAGGTGTGCTCCTGTAGAAAATCTCTTAGTTTCTATCACTTAGAGTGGTTCTGCTTCTCTGCTCAGAGCCAAACTGATGCAGAAAGCAGTATTAGAAGTAGTTCCAGTGGAACAGAACCCTAGAAAAGGAGGTATCTGAAATTCTTCTGTGGTATCTGAAATTGAGTCCCTGAGCTGATTAAATTTAAAGGCAATAAAGACCTTTTTTCCATTGATAAAGGCAACACTGGGAGTTCATTGCAAGTCTGGCAAAACAATAACTTCATTTTTCACTTGTTCCCTCTGGTAATCAAATGCCTCTATAAAGAAGGTAAATCTTTGGGTGACCGTGTATTTGTTGCCATTGAGTGTTTTATTATGAATAAAGAGGATAATAGGTTTGACTGGTTGCTTTTATGTTCACTCACTAGTAAACCTGTGATGAGTTCAGAGATTAAACTTTCTAATTCAAGGTGCAGACTAGTTGCTAGACGTCTTCTATGATTTCCCTAAAAAGAAATTCTTATCTATGTTCAATCTAAGTCCACATTGAAGACATTTAATGGTCTTTGTGGCCACAAATTTTTGAAATCCAGAATCTAATCTGGCAGGTGACTGAATTACAATTTATCTCAGCGGTTGAGATAAATTGATATCTGCAGTGGCTGAAGGGCAATAGCATGATTGGTGACCAAGGTGGACCTTTATATATGGAATGCACATCCCCGCCAAAGGAAAAAAAAAAAAAAAGGTAAGGTAATTCTTGCTGATGTGGCTAGTCAGACACTCTTTGCAGGATTCCTATGTAATTTTTCACCACCATGTTTGATAAAATTTTCAGACTATTTTGTCTGTAAAAAACCTTAAAAATATGTGCATCTGTAAATTACTGAAAGAAGAAGTTCTGAGGTCAACAGGAAAGGATATGCCCTGAAAAGACCTCAGGCAACATGCCAAACAGTTCAGCTTGCTGTACTGAGGACACAACCAGCACAGGGCAGCCTTGGACACAAAACATGGAAACATAAATGCAAACCAAGTCAGTTTAACATATGGCCTTTGATGATAAAGTTCAATCCAAGTCCACATTAAAGACATTTAATGGTCCTAAGTGGTATTTAAAAAATGAGCAAGATAAGGGGAAGTGTGCTGTAATGAAGAAGAGATGGGAAATGTTGGAGCCAGACGGGTCTGATCTGGAATCCTGGCTCTGACATTTATTAGCTGTGCAATCTTTGATGAAGCATTTAGTTCCTACAATGTAAAATGAGAATAAATATATCTTCTGGGGATTTAAAAAGGAAGATCAAGTGAGGAAAAGTGTAAAATTGCACGTGGTAGGTGCTGTAAACTTTTATCTCTCAAAACCTTGGTCAATTTTCTTCCCAGGTATTATGTTAGGCAGTTAAAGAGGAAACTTTTAGGGCAATCAATTTAATCAGTGCCTCCCAAACATTAACATGCATTTGCCTTAATTAGGATCTTGTTAAAATGTAGATTGTGCTTCAGGAAGTCTGTGGTAGGGTCTGAAATTTTACATTTCCAACACACACCCAGGTGATGTGAGGCTGCTTCCCACACAGACCTCTTTTGTTTAGCAAGGTGCCAAATTATGGTAACTGTTTTGGTCACATGTAGGGATTGTTATTGGTTAATGACAGGACAGCATTTAAAATCTTTTGAGCTTTCTTCTTGTAACTGAATGTAGGAATATTGTTATTTCTTGAAAAAAAAGTTGCTAGCAAAAATGAATTTTAGAAAGATTGGTAAGGCCCATTTTCCAAATGCATTCATCAAAAGAAAAATATTAAACTTTAAACATTAACCCTCCTAGTTCTGGGCTTCCAGCTGTCTGACAAAGCATTCACATCTCCAACACCGAGTGTACAAACTGCAGTCTTATAGCTTTCCTTCCACCAACTTGACCTCAAACATCCAGGTGAAAGCAGAAACACTCCATCATTCAGCTTTTTCTAAATAATAGATATGAAGCGTATTATAGGTAATGAACTCAGAAAGTCAGTAAATTTTCAGTTGTTTTTTGGAGGTCATAATGTCAATTTAACTATCCTTTTTAAAACTTTAAAAAAATTTCAGATTTAAGTAAAGATGTAATGTTAAAAATTCTGTCATTGGAGTTTTTCTTCAAGTCCCTTGCCCAGCCTGCGATGGGATCACTAGTTCTTTTCTTACTTATACGTTTGAGTTCTCTGTGGATTCTGGTTATTAAACCTTTGTCAGAGACATAACCTGAAAATATCTTCTCCCATTCTGAGGGCTGTCTGCTTGCTATACTTACTGTGTTCTTGGCTGTACAGAAGCTCTTTAGTTTAATCAGGTCCCAACAGTGTATTTTTGAAGCTGCTTCAATTGCCCGGGGGGTCCTCCTCATAAAATTACTTCCCCAGACCAATTTCTGCAAGGATTTTCCGTGCACTCACTTCTAGTATTTTTATAGTTGTGTCTTAAGTTTAAATCTTTAATGCATTGAGAGTCTATCTTAGTTAATGGTGAAAGGTGTGGGTCCAGTTTCAGTCTTCTACAGGTTGCCAGCCAGTTCACCCAGCACCATTTGTTAAATAGGGAATCTTTTCCCCACTGAATGTTTTTAATTGGCTTGTCAAAGATC
>CAUYPK010052766.1:0-49223 GCA_963574355.1 Loris lydekkerianus | reverse complement strand
AGTCCCTTGCTGGCTCTCTGTATCCTCAAAGGGATGATCGTAGGCAGGTCCCACCGGCCAGAGATGTCTGGAGTCTTGTCTCCCCAGATTCGCCAAGCCCAGTTACAGGGAAGCTGTTACTCAGCCGCCATCTTTAATCTCCACTGGTCCTTAATATTTTCAGAAGTTTGTCCTAGCTCTTTAAAGAATATATGGAAAATTTCCCTCGGCGCTCTTAGCACTGTGGTTACAGCCCCAGCCACATACACCAAGGCTGTCAGGTTTGAACCCAACCAGGGTCAACTGTACAACAATGATAACTGCAACAAAAAAATAGCCTGGCATTGTGGCAGGCACCTATAGTCCTAGCTGCCTGGGAGGCTGAAGCAAGAGGATCACTTGAGCCCAAGAGTTTGAGGTTGCTATGAGCTATGATGCCACGGCACTCTGCCAAGGATGACATAGTGAGACTCCCGTCTCAAGAAAAAAAAAAAAGAATATATGGAAATTTTTATTATTTTTTAAAATATGTCAGTTACCTATACTTATTTTGTTCTAGCAAGTGTGTTTCCCCTGCCTGTGCAGCTTAATTGTTTCAAACAATTTAGAAAACTCCAGCACGTATTTTTTAACTGAGTACAGAAAGAAGTAAAAATGTTTTTTATTGTCTTTCAGGAGATGCCAGGTATCCATTACTTGGGCAGCCATTGCAGTACAACCCTCCTGCTGTTTTACACGGACACATTTCAAACCAGCAGGTATGAAAGGCCACAGTCTGACCTCCTAGGCCTTGTTGCAAAACATTACACTTCTGTTGCTGAGAGTGTAAGGGCATCCTGAGCCTACCTGTTGGTGCTGCTGAAGGAGACCTCTGTGCCTCTGCCATCTGGTTTATCCAGGTCATCACTAGTTCTCTTGGGAGCAATTCAAGGGAAAAGGTAGTGCTCTGCTTGGTAGAACAGTAATTCACTACTGCCACCCAAAGATGGGTGGTGTCTGGGATTTGGGGCACCCTTGTTAATGGAGGATAGTCAGTAAGTAATTGGCTTCAGAGTTAGAATTCACAAGGCTTGGGACTGGTTTGTTTTTGCCAAAGTGCAGACTTAAGTATGTTTAAGTGTTAAGTTTGCAAAGATTGTAAACACATTTTTCAGCACTACTAACCTTATTTGTGAACTATTTGTGGGTATTCAGAGTCAGTCTAGCAGCAGGCATGGAAACAGAGGAAGACGACAAGCTAAAAAGGCTGCATCCACAGACCTTGGAGCAGGAGAAGCAGGTGTGTCCCTGGGGGCCAACTGGATGTGGATCTACAAGTTGGTGACGGTGTTTAAAAGTATACCACAGCACAGAAACAGGTTTTCTTCTTCTATAGTCCCACAAAAAGTCACAGGAAATGTTGCCATCTCTAATTTAGAGTTCTTGGATGTGTTCTTTTCAGGGTCTCATTTCAGATGTGTGAGTCTATACAGTAAGATGTAGGTAGATTTAGGAGGGGCAAAGGGGCAAAGAGAGAAGAGTATGAGAGGAGCAAGGAGAGTGAAACTCCAGCCTCTAGTCTCTGAGAAAGGAATTGTCTTTATTCCTATGTGGAAGAGAGTCTGAATGCACAAACTTTAACTTTCTACTTAACAGCCAGAGAGTGCTTTGGGCAAGAGTTGTTAATTTATTGTAAAATGAAAATGTGAAATTCAGCAAGTGTTTGCCCAAGATCACACTCCTAAATTAGAGAAACCATTGCATAGTGCCACATTTTTTTTGTTTTTATTTATTTATTTATTTATTTATTTATTGTTGTAGAGACAAAGTCCCACTTTATCGCCCTTCGTAGAGTGCAGTGATGTCCCACAGCTCACAGCAACCTCCACCTCCTGGGCCTAGGCAATTCTCTTGCCTCAGCCTCCCAAGTAGCTGGGACTACTGGCGCCTGCCACAACACCTGGCTGTTTTTTTTTGTTGCAGTTTGCCCTGGCCGGGTTTGAAACTGCCACCCTCAGTATACAGGGCAGTGCCCTCCCCACTGAGCCACAGGCACATTTTTTATGTAAATATGTAAAGCAAAGACTGAACTCAATGGCTTAATGTTGTAAGCTGTAGACTCCTTGCCTAAGGGGGGTGGAGAAGTTAAGAAAAATTTAAAAGATGGCCCTAACAATTATAATTTTGTAGATTTGGATGGTTTCAGAAATTCTGTGTGTTTCTTATGTCATTTGGCATTTGCAGTACTTTCTTACCCAACTGTCCTATTTCTTTTCCATTGTAGTTGTTGGGAAAGTCTTGGAAATAACTGAACTACCAGATGGAATAACTCGCATGGAGGCCGAAAAACTTTTTGGGGAACTCTTTAAAATTGGCGCCAAGATCCGGTGGCTCCGGGATCCCCAGTCCCAGCCCCAGCTGCGTCGTCACCCCCTCTGCTGTGGCAGCGGGGACAACACTGTCAACCCTGAACGCTCTAAACCCAGTGACTTGGCCTCCACATACACTGTCTTAGCCACATTCCCCTCCATTTCAGCTGCACAGAATGCATTGAAGAAGCAAATTAATTCAGTTAACAAGTTTAAGCTGAGAACAAGCAAGAAGCACTATGACTTTCACATTTTGGAAAGGGCAAGTTCTCAGTAACAGAGCCACCTTTGGACCCTTCACATCTGATTGCCTTGCCCTCTCTCATGATTGGCTTGGTATTTGGAGCTTCTGTTAACATTATAGAGACTCCTAGGACATGTGGTCATGGCGTTATAGCTTGTGAAGAAATGCCAGTGATCCAGCAAAGGGGGGCAAAATACACATTTCACCCCACATGACTATAGGAATCCACATCGGAATGATACTGAGTTAGCAGGTTTTTCTAAGGAAATACTGTTCAAATGCCTCCTAACTTTTATAGTTTTGTTTTATATTTCTGAATTCTTGTATCAAATCCAAAGCTCTATTGTACAGCAAAATTATCCTTCAAAACGATTATAACCAGTTGCAACCTGTATTTCTTTTGCAGCCAGCACAGTGCAACCCTACTTAGAATTTGGGGGGGGGGGGGGATGCAGGAGTGGAATAACCAAGTCAAAACCATGTTCTATCTTCTTTTGGGTTGGAGATGCTAAGGAGAGCCCACAAACAGAAGATTACTCTTCCCCTGAATATCTATACACAAAAGAAATTGCCAGAAAATACAGAACTCCTCTCCTATAGGGTTCTTTCCTTTTACATTTAGGTAGTATGAACATTAAGTATAAAGTAAATTATGTTCTTAATGTCTTGTAATCAAACCACTTGGATTCAAAGGGGAATAGGAATCATTCTAGGCAGGAAAATACTTCCACTTTTTTTTTTTAAGTGTCTCTCCAATAACTAAATACCACTTACTTGCATTCTCCTCCTTGTGGATTTTTTTGTCACCTAAGGAAATGCATTTGATGAGTGCTGGAAACTTAAGTGGTTTACAATTTGTTTTCATTGTTTGCAGCGGATCACTGGACATCAAAGATTCATTGCACTTATGAACAAGGAACCTTCTTTTCAATTTCTGTGTAATTTGCAAGGCTGTACAATGTGCTGATGCAAGCCTTTTTCAGTTAAACAGAATAAATGTTTACAAATATACACCCACTTTGTCTTTTTTTAATCAAAAATGTGTTTTAAATGAATGTCAGTTTTGAAAACTTAGTATCTTTTCTTGAAGATTTAAATCAATTTCAGACTTGCATGACATAAAAGACAGTAAATCCTCCAATATTACAGGTGTCCTTGATGTATGACTTTCTCTGTGGGAGTTATTCCTAGTGAGTATGATTCATAGGTGGGGGCCCCCCTGTTTCTCATAAAGTTAACAGTTGCAGATAATTTGGAATATGAACATACTTATAGTCAGGCAACTAAAACAACGGGTCTGTTTAGATAATATGTTTTTAGCTTATTATATGTTACACACACAATTAAGTTTAGGTCGATTACTATATAGACAATTTTCCCCGTTCATTATCCAAGCAAAGTGAAACTACTGGGAAATCTAAAAGGGGGCATTTGCCAGCTGCAGCTTGCCTGGAGCCTGGTTTGCTTCCAGCCCAAAGTAGGGCTTCACCGTGAAACTGGAAAGCACCTAGTGTTACCAGACTCTAGTGAAGATGTGCACTTGCTCTAGAGGATTTACAGAGTCCCATTTGGCCCCAGGCAATGGCAGGACTTCCAAAGAGCTGGCATGAAGATACAGAGTTATCTGATTATGTACTCCTGGGATCAGAAGCTAGAGCTGCCTTAGAACCTTGTCAGGTTAAGATTCCATATCTAGCAGAAGGAGCAAGAGAGAGGACTTTGAAAATCACTCACTTCCAAAGCCTGGTGAATTTTTATTACTGTATATACTCGAGTATAAGCTGACCCGAGTATAAGCCAACCCCCTTAATTTTACCCTAAAAACTGGGAAAACTTAGTGACTCAAGTATAAGCCGAGGTGGAAAATGCAGCAGCCACTAGTAAATTTCTAAAATAAAAATATATACCCAAAACAATTACAATAATTGAGGAATCAGTAGGTTAAATGCTTTTCAATATTTATTGCTAAACAAAAACTGTAAACTAGCAACAACAACTTTAAAACTTTAAATATAAAATGCAGAAAACCGTAGCTTAACAGGTAATCAAGCTAAATCACAATCACTGAATCAAATAACCTGTATGACCTGAATATAAGCCGAGTTCGGGTTTTTCGGCACAGATTTTGTGCCGGAAAAAACTCGGCTTATACTGGAGTTTATACGGTATTTTTGACCTGCAGCAAGTCAGAGATGGCAAGCATTGCAACAATAGCTATTCTCAATCATACATGGGGATGGAAACAATAAAATCATAACTTTGTGGTTTCTTCGAGTTAATTTCTCGGGATATTCTCTTTTAACTTCTGCAGTAGGAGTTCTAGTAAACTCAAGTTTTTGGTTTATACTATAGGAGTTGAACACAGTGCAAAGGAGATAGGTAATACGCTAGAGCTAAAAAAATTTAAGACTATTGCAGAGTCAGCTCTTAGCCACCACCTTATTCCCTGACAATTACATGGAAATAATAAAATTGCCAGTCCCCCCACCATTATAAAAAATATACATTCCATAGTCTGTATGTTCCCCTGTTCCTTTTGTTCTTCTAGAATCTGATTTCACCTATATAAAACTGGTGGGGAGGCTGAGGCAGGAGGATTGCTTGAGGCCAGCCTGAGCAACATAACCTCGAACTCTTGGGCTTAAGAGATTCTCTTGCCTCAGCCTCCCAAGTAGCTGGGACTATTGGTGCCTGCCACAATGCCCGGCTATTTTTTGTTGCAGTTGTCATTGTTTTAGCTGGCCTAGCTGTATTTGAACCTGCCAACTTCAGGATATGTGGCTGGTGCTGTAACCACCATGCTACAGGCACCGAGCCAAGTAATACTACTTTTATCAATAGAGTGTGTTCTTTCCTGTGCAATATTCACAGGTCTGGCAGCCCTTTCTCTGGGAATGATAGAGATCACTTCATAACTTTCTGTACATTTCTACTACCTTATTAGAAAACTGAAAATAAAGCTTATAGTTTTTAAACCCTTGGTTCACAAAGAACATGGGTATATTTGTTACTTGTTTATGGATCTAAAGCACAAAGTGTGTTTGCTATGGTACCAAAGTCATTAAAAATAATTAGCGTGGCATCAGAGTTGACAACAAAAGAAGGATCTGACTCTCCCCCAATCTAGGAAAATGTTTTCCTGATGACATTAGGCAGGGACCTGTGGTCTATGAGTAAATAGTACGGAAACACAAACCTCTGAATCGAACCCACAATTCCTGAGCAGCTTAGGAAGAGTCAAAGTAACACATCTGCAGTTACCATGGGAAACAGCTGAGCTGGATTCTCTACCTGTCATCAGCAACAAAAAATGCAAATGTAAAGCTCCGGCTGAGTCAAGGCACCAAAGCTCACACCAGCTGAGGCTGGAGGATCACTTGAGACCAGGAGTTTGAGGCCAGTCGGAGCAATTGAATGACACCCTGTCACTACAAAAAATTTAAAAAATTAGCCAGCATGGTCGCGCACACCTACAGTCCCAGCTACTGAGGAGGCTGAGTAATTCCCAAGAGAATTACTTGAGCCCAGGAGCACAAAGTTGCAGTGAGCTGATTACAGCCTGCTGTAACAGAGCAAAACCCTTTCTGTTAGGAAAAAAAAAAAAAATCTGACAGATCTCCCAATCCCAGCTCACTGCCTGCTCAGCAGATGTTATGTTATCTGTAGTCTTCAAAGGCAGAGGGCATGGCATCTTCTATGAGTAAATAGTGAAAACACAAGCCTCTGAATTGAACCCACAATTCCTGAGCAGCTTGGGAAGAGTCAAAGTTACACATTTGCAGTTAGCACAGGAAACAGCTGAGTTGGATTCTCTGCCTGCTGTGGCACTGGCATGAAGGCACTTCATATATGCTAGTGTGATTCAAAGCTGGCCCCAAGTTGCTTATGATTCTAGAAGCCTTCATGAGGTAGTGGTAAAAGAGAACTCATACATATTTAGCCCATTACCTTTCACCAGCCTAAAAAACAGAGCTGCCTGTTGGCCCAGCCCGTGGTCACATATGGTTAGGCAGCACAGTACATATTTGCTCATTATTTCCCCCTTCAGCATCTACATGTGGATTCATTTTCTTTTGATTTCACCATGTATTGAAGGGGAGCCAGGCAAGGTGGCTCACACCTGTAATCCTAGCGCTTTGGGAGGCTAAGGCAGGTGTATTGTTTGAGCTCAGGAGTTTGAGAGTAGTCTGAGCAATAGCAAGACCCCGTCTCTACTAAAAATAGAAAAGACTGAGTACATTGGTACTCAGTACTACTATAAAACCAATTTATAATCACTCACACTTTCATATGAGAGATGAATCACAACTATAGCCCAGGATGAAGGAGGGAAGGGGAGGGGGATTGAAAGGGCGGGGGTTCGATAGAGGGAGGGTTAATGGTGGGACCACACCAATGGAGCATATTGTAAGGATACAAGTCAAATCTATCAAGTATTGAACCCAAATATCTTAACACTGTGATTAAATAAATCAGGTGAAAGCTATGTTAGTTAGTAGGATGTAAGCACTCCAATTTGTACAAATAATCAACACATTGAATCCTACAAAGGCATAAATGTATTCATGATCTATGTATATATGTCTTAATAAAACAAACAAACAAAAAAAAAAAAAAACAGCACATTGTACCCTATAAATGCATGAGAAGTGCCCCGACTGGGTGTTCAGCCATTGGCTTTTTTCTTCCGAAGATGACAGTGCTGGTGTGGAGAGAATATCAGGAGCCCAGAGGAGGTAATTGTCCCTGGAGAAGAGACAATAGTCATCTTAACCCCCAGAGGCCTAACTTCTGAGATAGCTCTGAGAGTGTAACAGCATGTCCTGGTCGCTGGTGCAGCGGCCCTGGTACTTGTGACCATCGGAGGAACCAGGATGGAGTATACCTGGGCAAGTGGGTTATAAATGCCCACATAAGGCAAGTAGGAAGAAGATGGGAAGGAGAAAAAAAGAGAGAGAAGGTTAAATGGGCAAGAAGGAATAGGAGGCAGAGCAGGACAAAGGGAATTATCACTGTAGTACTGCCTCAGCATTCTCAGGCTCATCTCTGGAGGGTGTGGAGTTGATGTGGGCCTGGAGAATTCCACCATGAGCAGGGCTAGAAAGACAGAGGATTGACCATGTATTTCTCCTTTGTGAAATATAGATAATTTTCACACATTTCATTCCAGAGTAAATAATCAAAATCAATTGATGACATCCTGAAAAAAAAAAGCATCCTTTGCACGCTTCTGCATATGGGGGAAACTCGTCTCCTTACCTACTTCTCCATCCATTTATCTTCCCAAATGCAGCTCAAATGATACCTTCTTAATACAGCTTGTACTAATAACCCAGATT
Source organism: Loris lydekkerianus (assembly GCA_963574355.1). NCBI lineage: Eukaryota > Metazoa > Chordata > Mammalia > Primates > Lorisidae > Loris > Loris lydekkerianus. The sequence continues at coordinate 41,313 of CAUYPK010052766.1, read as the reverse complement.
GAGGAGTGTTACCACCACCTGCTGAGTTTTTAGACTAATTATAAACTATAAAATTCACTTAGCAATGAATGAGTTAGGTACTAGCAGACACATCCATTTCACTCTTCTTGCAAAGTGCTATAGAATATAGGATGAACATATGTCCAGGGTTAGATTAGACATTACGTGTTTATGCAGGTCAGTCCACAGTAACAATTACCACCCCCTTTTACTCTCACCAGTGTCTCATTGGGGGAAGATAAATAATATGCTCAGCCTATTTCATTCTTAAATCCTGTCATTCCAGAGTCCCTAATGCTCTCTGGCAACTTTCTGTCCATCTCCACACCAGTCTAGTTCCTTACACACTGTGCCCAATAATATTTGTATTGCAATCATAAATTGTCTTTCGTGTTTCAAAAACTAGAAAACGAGCAAGCCCTAAAAATTTGTGAAAATCTTTAATATAAAGAAGGAAGTTTTCACTTTAAGTTAAGCCCTCCTTGTTTTCATTGTTTCTCATCTGCAATGTGTCACATTCCCGAACTCCAAATGAGTGTCAATCCCAGATTTGTGCCTGACTTTTAAAGATAACAGTGAAGGCTAAAGAGCCAGGACAAGGGAGACGTTCTTCCCCTCCTGAGGACTGAAGACTTCTCAGCCTGTAGCAAACTCAGGTTGCTGGGTGTCCAGGGCGCCCTGGGTTACTTGAGAAAATGTATTCACTCAATTTCATTCCTATAAGAATATATGTGCATGAGCAAATAAAATGAGAATTTAAATGACCAACATTCTGAAAACAACCAGTGTAGAAAATAAAATCTCTTCTTTCTCATTAAAACATTCTGTTCTCTAGGTGCAAGTGAAAGTCATCTCCTTTGTTCTCCTTCTTTATTTTCTTCCAGCAGGAGAAGCAGGAAGATGGGCACTTTATCTCCCATCTATTCATCTACCCATGGATTGATATTTATTAGGCATCTATCATGTACAAAGCACTGTGCTCTGTGTCTGACATGAATGATAAATGAAATGAACACCATCCCTGCCTTGAAGTAGCTCATAGCCTAATATGCAAAGAGGCACTACATATTCTTAATAATTAAAGAATAATTACATTATTCTTTACTATATGTAAAGAATAATGTAATTAATGGCTGCATGTTAAGTACAAGGATTACTTCAGCAAGAGGTTGACGGAAACCCTTTACTTACTCTGGAGAAAAAGAAACCGGAACTCTGCCAGTTTTTCTTCCTCTTTTCTTTGTCTATCCAATTCCCATTCATCTTTTCGGTCTCAGCCTAAATATCTCTAAATGTCCCAGGTCTTAGGGATGCTCAATTTGGCTTATATCATTATGGGAAACAAAGGATAAGAATTATACTTAGTAGAACCCAGGGCCGTGGCCATATATTTTTTAACAGACAGACACACCTAATAGCTGTCACTTCTAAATCAGTTGCTCCACTTTTAAGCACCTCTCACTTCTCCAGGTCATATTCTGCTTTAGGAATAACCAATATGTCCATTATCAATTTTCTTAAATGCCAGCCTGGTTGTGGCTGTGGGCTACTATGCTACATGCTACTGAAACAAAGAAGAAAAGTCCCAGTCTCTGTTCTTAAGAAATTTAAAATGAACCAGGACAACATTGAGATACTGTTCAGGGGTGGTGGGAAGAGTATGGACTCCGGAGTCAGAGAGACTTAGCTCTACCAATTATGAATTTTGTGAACTTACACAATTTTATTAACCTCTCTGATCCTTGCTTATTAATTTGAAAAAATGAAGATAATATCCACCTGTCTCCTAGAATTGTTGGGAAGATTGAATGAGGTAATACTTCCAGATACTGTGTACATGTGTGTGCATGCACATACAGAGAGAGTGGTCCAAGTGAGAAGGAAGATAGAGCAGAAAAATAAACAGAAATTGTTCTCTCCTCTTAAATTTCCAAACTTATGTGGGTATAGACACATACACAAACATTATAACCACCATATAAATGTAGATTCAGCAAGCCAGAAAGAAATGACGAGTGAAGGAAAGGAGAGGCCATGTAGAGGAAGGAACAGATTTGAGAGACATCTTAGGTAAATTCTAGTTACATCAATTAAAAAAAAAAAAAGTGATATAAAAATAGCAATAAGATTTTGTTTCACACAGATAATGTGAAATAAGGTGAGTCCCCTGAATGTAAAATGCATTGACACGGTTCTTTGCAAAACTCTCAGGTCAAACGCATTGAAGCTTTGTTCCCACTAACCAGATGGCAACGATTCAATACTTTAGGTGGTGAGCAGAAATGATTGCCTTCTGTAGGTTTAGTCTTAATTTACACAAATTTGCAGCTGTGCATATTTTTCAGGAATCCTATCTTTCCAATAAGTGCAAGTTACCTTGCATTTGCAGTGGGAGTGAAGGAACAAATAAGACTTAGTAAACAAGAGCAGGGTAGAGATATGCATCAAAGGAGAAGTGTAAAGCTTCTGTAACTTGGTACTTGGAAAAGCTATTTTAGTAAGATCACTTTGATGCTTCAGAAAGAAGCAAGTTACCTATTAAAAGCTGCACAAGGATATGTTAGACAAGTGTAGAAGTTTAGAAACTAATCCTACAAAAAGTGCTACATACCTCTTTGTTGAATACGACTACAGTGAACTTCAAAGTACTCCTTTTGGGGAGCTATGCACCAACACCAGCACCTAGTCCACCCTTCAAAGCAATTTTGGAATTCTTTCTCTGGAATGGCCATCAGAGCTGTCATCCCATGAGGCCTGACAATTAAGTTTGTGAACCAATCCTAGAAAATGTGCTTTGAAGGGTGGACTAGGTACTGGCATCAAGTGCATAGCTTCCCAAAGGCAGTACTTCAAAGGTGACCATAGTGATACTCAGCAATGAGGTATGTAGCACTGTTTTTAGAATGAGTTTGCAAACGTAATTGACCTCATATGTTCAGAATATAAATTAAATTTATGTGCCTCATTAGTTATTAGACAAGAGGAAACCTATGGCTCCCTCCAACAAAGAGAATTAAAGATAAAGGTCTCCCTGCCCTTCTGCTCTGTTCCCCAGTCCTCAGTGTGAACAGCTTTGCTTGGGAACTGACCCTTGGTCAGCTTATCACATGTCCCGGCAGTGTCTCCTGTGTGGATTGTGAGCTTCTGGGGTTTCTGGTGACAGTAGCAGAAACAATAATGCTATTCACATATAAGCCCATTTAATCTCCTCTCAGACCTTTGCAGTAGGTAATAGTTTTATTCTTCTCTTACAGAAGAAGAAACTGAAGGACAAAGAGGGTAACTGACTTGCCCAGAGTCACAGAACTGGAACTTGGGTAGTCTAGTCTCTGGCATCTGTGCCCCTATAGACACTATTATATTGCCTTCTCGCAGAGCCAGAGCTCTCCGCCTGGTATCCCGCCACTATTATGTCTGGGAGTTCTCTGAGACATAGGACCCTGGAACATCTTTTTCCAGAATCCACTTTCCTTTAAATACATGTCCCTGGCAGCATCAAAGGAATGTGGCTCCAGCAAAATTTTGAAGGGACAGGCAAGCTCCTTAGGGCCTCTGCTCTACTCAACATGTGTGTGTGTGTGTGTGTGTGTGTGTGTGTGTGTGTGTGTGTGTGTGTATGTGTGTTCCCTGAAACCCCATATCAGAAACTGCCAATTTGTGCAGCTACAATACCATTCCAGAGTTTCTCCTATCTATACCTGAGCAAGTCCCAAGAACCCCCACACTTAGACAGTGTTACCTTTTCTCTCATTCAGAGGGAACTAACTCAGAGAAAGAACAATGAAATACAGATAGTCTCTGATGTGACTGTAAGGATGATGACCAACCATTGAGACAGAAGCAGCAGGTGTGATACACACTGAGTGTAATATCTGTGAATACCTGCTGGACCTCTGTGATGTTACCTCCTGGGGGTAACATCTGTTGAAGGTATTACTTAGAAATTTGGGGACTGCAAATGACAAAAGCCCTAACTCTCCATAGCCGAAGTAAAAGTATAGATGAATTATTCAAATCGGCCAGATCATCTCTAGGATCCCAGGAATAGAAACAGGGCTGAATCTAAGGAGTAAATGGAACAAGGTATCATTTAGGACTTTTTTCCCAGCTCAAGTTTCCCCTTTTCTTTGCACATGTGCTGTACATTTCTCTCTCTCTCTCTCTCTCTCTCTTTTTTTTTTTTTTTTTTTTTTTTGCAGTTTTTGGCTGGGGCTGGGTTTGAACCCGCCACCTCCAGCATATGGGACTGGCGCCCTACTCCATTGAGCCACCCCACATTTCTCTTTTTTCTTTCTTCCATTTTTTCCCTCTTTTTCTTGTTCTCCAAACCAAACTTTTGGGCTTCGAAGATCCACATGGCAGAAAGCCTGGTCATCCTGATACCCCTTGAGCTATGCCTTTAATCACTATAGGACAGAGAAAGAGCCCAACTTTGTGAGCCCAAGTCCAAACTTTGGCCAATTAACTGCATCTAAGGAATAGAATTAGTGCATTATGTTATGACAATCTTAACATTGAGCAGTGGCAAGGCAATTATTAGAAAATGGGGGCTGAATGAATTAGAAGATGGCAGCCACGAGTCTCTTCATCAAATTGCTGCCATGTCAATTAAGATAACTAGTAAATGCCCTCCATGAGACAATGTGTGCCGAGGGCTTTGTCTTATGCACACGGAAGCCATAGCCACATGGTTTGATTAACATGTGCACAGCATGTGTCCCATTGGTCTTCTCTAATAATAAATAATTATTACACATTTAGTCTCTGCCAAAAGTATTTAGTAGTCATGATGTCTTTATCAGGTAGTAACATAATGATCTCTATTTCAGAGAAACAAGCTGAGTTTTAGAAAAACAAAATGGCCTGCCCAAGTTTATGCAGCTAGTATATTTCAGTATCAGAACTCAACCGTGGCTGTGTCTGACCTTAGACCTAGCACTCTTTGCCACCAACACACTCTCTCTTTAATTGAGAAAATACAGAGCAAGCATTAATCTTGACACCCAAGTGAAAAAATTCCAGATGCACATTTCAGGTGATTAAACAAAAAATCAAGTGAACTAGAACCACTAGCTACATAGACACAAAATTTTGACTTTGATTCCTCTCACCCACTCAAAATGAAGAGCTCACACTGCCCGCCTTATTAACCTCGAATGACCCAAGAAGGCATTTGAGGCAAGAAATACAGCTACTCAGCAGCCGTAAGAAGAATCCAACACCATGAATCTTTTTGCCTTGGCTTTCCAAGGAGGTCTTCTAAGTTCTTAAGAATTCAGAAGATAATTCTATGATGTAAACTGTCACTTACAGAGAAAGGTCAAATAGCTGCGGAGTCCCTTCCTTGAATTGAAATCATTTGTGGCTCAGGACACATTTGCTTTGTTTGGGATTCTAGACACGTGGCATGAGGGAACTCAGATTTTGCTATTTCTATTTTATAGGTGAGGAAAATGAACAGACGAAGGTTTCATTTGGCCTAAGCCCAGAATCACAGACGCTCTCAGGAAGACAACAAGAGATATTGGAAACCCCAGGTGTGGTATAGTTAATACTTAACTGTTTCTGAAGTATGACCCATCCCCACCTGCCTGACTCCCCTTTGCACCTCAGAACCCTGTAGTCTCCACTGTGAGATGTTATCAGATGGCCTGTTTTCTCCTCTGTCATCCTGACTCAACTGAGACTTACCATCACAATATCTCCAGTGCATAGCAGAGTGTCAACTATATAGCAGCTCCATAGATGCTCAACATGAAAAGAAAGGAGGGAAAAGAGACAAGGAGAGGGAAGGAGAAAAAGAGAGGAAAGAAGATAAGGAAGGGGGATGGGGTCTTGGGAGATCAATACAGGCTTCTCTCTGGAGAAAGGACTTAGTCCATCTGTCTTAATGTCAAAGCATATTTTTGAGCAAGTCATCTGCAAACCTAGATGAACATCTGGCTGACACCTGCGGGCCATCAGTTCTAGCAAGGAGGCAACCCCCTGAGTGGTCAGTGGACTCTTTGACCCAGAGAGAGACAGAAGATTTCTTTCCTAAAGCCACCCAGGTCATAGTGGCGGGGAGAGTCACGAAGGCAGGAACATCCCCACCAACACTGTCTGCAGGGAAATGGCTGACTGCAGAGAATGGCCATTCATCTCTCCTCAGCCCCGCAAGGATATCTTTCTAGTTATGCCAATTAAATTCCATTTCTCATGTACCTTCAACTACTGTCTTCAGAAAAACCTGAGCCCACAAACAGTCACTCTGACCCTCATAGAGGAAAGAATATTAATTCTCAATCTTCTAGCTGTGGGCTTTTAGGTGTATAAATTTAAAAAGTAAACCTAATTTGAGGGATATGTAAATGACAACTGAAACAATTAATATTTCGCTCTGTGAAAACTGCAGCTCTTCTCCTCATTAGGAGGGTTGAGTTTTCTGTAACCAGAGGAAAAATTAATTGTTGGAAGCTCCTCAAAGTGTGCAGCTGAGAATGCTGTCATATTAATGAGGAGAGTGAAGTTGATTAACAGGCAGCCCTAAATCAAGAAAGAAGGATTCCTCCTTCCTGTCCTCCTATCTCCTGGGACCAGGAGCCTAGCAAGGGCCCCGGGCAGGATAAGCACAGTCTCTGGGGTCTGCAGCTGCCTGGGGCACATCGCATCTGATCGTGCTCCTTCCACTTACGCTGAAAAACATGTTGGACATGTTTGTGAAATTGGCCCCTGGGAATCAGGCTGCATTACTACAGAAATCCAGATCTTTCAAGACTCCCTGAACTTAATTGATTAGGATCCCTCTATAGTAGCCTGCACCTAGTCCAGGAAAAGATTTTCTGAAAGGTTAGCTAAATGACAATATTGACTTTTTACCCTTAATACTTTCTTCTACTCATCAATCTCTTACAATTACTTAGTGTCTCCATGGCTGTGTGGCCAGCATCATCTAATGTGTCCTTTAACAGAACTGAGCAAGGGACTACAATTCCCATTCTTCAGAACAGAATCTAAGTCATGAAGTTGCAGAAGTACCTTGGCCTACAAGTGAGAACTTAGGTCTCCTGCCTTCTACACTGGCCTAGCTTCTCTTTAACAACAGCTTTGAAGACAGCCATGTGTTTGAGGGAAGAGCTCTTATCTAACTTTGACACTGTCTCTGTCACACAAGCCAGGAGTCACCTAGGAATGAGAGAAATGTATTCATTTTTGCCTTTTTCCCCCTACAAATAACAAGGAAGGCAAACTCCTCTACCTGGTTCATAGTCTGCACATTGGCCATCTTTTATTCCTCTGTGCACAAAGGGAGAGTTCACGGTCAAAGATCAGGGCCAGACTTCATATGCTGCTCAGCTCTGGGCATTGCCACTTGTCCTCAATTTCAGGTAGCCTCTAAAAAGTTAGAGGCTATGAAGCTCATGAAGCATTGATGTCTGCAGTGGAGGAATGGCCTAAATAAGCAAGAAAAGCCTTAATGGGATGTAGAAACATACTCTTTAGTCCAGAGTCCAAGCCTGCAGAGGAGCAGACTTAGTGAAGCCTGAAGCTTATACACTGTTTTGATGAGCCCTGAAGAATGCAAAGTCACAAAAAGAAAATTGTACTTAAAAGTGACTGTGTACATATAAAGACAAGACATTGCATGCAATTTTTAGAAAACTGACAGATCCCACAAACATGATAAAATCAAGATAAATAACCAATATTTGTATTAATTAACTGCCCAACATACTTCTTTTCCTACATTTTTGGGTGTGTATGCCAATGATTTAACAGTATTATTTTCCAGGAGGAGAGGAACTATAACCCAGTCTTCTCCCCTGTGGGTTCCCCCTCACTGCCCACGGCGTCCAGTGCTGCACATGGCAGGATGCGTCTTCAGGGCAGCACCACCAACACCAGGCAGGCCATCTCAGCACCTGCCAAAAGCATCCTGAAAGTCATTTCTACAAGAGGATAGCCAGCTCCAACCATCTGCAAGAAATTGACTCTGTGTGATCCCCAAACCCCAACTCACAGTAATTCCAATGCAATTCTCCCTAGCCACATCTCAAAAATGTCTGTAGCTCCTCCTCCAACAATAAAACAATCAGACATGTCTGGAGAAGGTGGGGAGACAGAAAAAGCAGTCTTAACTAATTGCAGCTAAAATATCTTAATTTCACATTTTTTTTTAAGGACGATTTTATGACACTGCTACTAAGACCCCTTGCCAGATCTTCAGATAAAATTCCATTTGTGCCAGCAGGAGTGGGGGCCAATATGGAACTCTAGAAGAGAATATCTCTAATGTCTGGGATGACCTAAAGCACACAGACTCTATTACAGACCAAGCAGAAAATCTGACTCCAGGATCTGGGCTGGAGACACTATTTATTACACTATATTGCCCTTCCTGCCACAGAACTTCAGTACATCCCCAACCTCAAGTTCACACTCTTTTCCAAGACATAGTAGGTGTGTTAGTGCCTCTCACAATCACATTTTTTCTAGGAAGAAGGCAATCTGGTACTGAAAGTTCCATACGTAAGAGATTTAGCTTAAAACTTGGATCTGTATTTGGCACCCAATGATCCCCATTGCATATATGATAGACATGCAGATGCATGAACCTCAGCCCTAACATTAGGTTCCAACCCATAAATAAGATGCAACACTTCATCTACAATGTGAACAAACAAACATGTTATATGACATAGAAACATGCTATTAAAATAAATTGAAACCATGCCTTTGGACAAGCAGAAGTACTTTGGGATTCTCAACTAACCCCATAGTCCTCTCCATGAATTTGATAGTTTTTTTAAAGACAGAGGATTTAAATAGCTAGACATCTATGACACACGTCTCTTTTATGTCTGCTTTTAGTTGTTACAATTTAGTAGTTGCCATTTGGCACACACAGAATGCCACCTAGAATTGAATATTTAACACCTTGTACACTTTAATTTATGGGTAAGTAGAGTTTTCATGTGTAGTTTTAACTATTTATGATTTTCACTTTACTCATCAACTTTTGAACCTAACTCCTACACGAGCTATGACTCCATATTATTTTTGTTCATTAAATCAGGAAAGTAAATAATTTTCTACCTAATGAATAATTGGATGATAGAACTTTAGTTCTACAACCGGGGGTGAGGAGGAGCAGAGTGGGAACAATGGTGTGTGGCATCCCGATAAACCTCTCTAGACACAAAAGGAGATTGCATCTCTAATCTCAAAATCTGATTAAGTATGAAAGAGAAGTGGGTGGTGAGGGAGCATCACATAATCTTCGGTAATTCTTCCAAGGAGGGTTTCTAAGCTGAACATTGTCAGCTTTTAATTGAGATTCCATATTTCTCTAATAAATATGAACCTGTACATTACTCAAGGAAACTACATTTGGCTATAAACATTAAAAAGGCTTCAGTTTTTGTTTTTTAAAAGCTCTGTTATTCAGATGGGAATGAAAATCAGAAATTTCAAGCTGGCAAATAACAGCTGGGAAGGAAACAGTGGAGTCCCTAGAAACCAATGTGTTTACCCAGCTGTCTGGTCAAATCCTGCTAAAGCCCACCTCTAAAAGACCACACCCTGCTGCTATTTCTCCATTCTATTTTTGGCAGGTAGTAAAATTAAAGTTCCTTTCATTTCTATTATAAATTCTCATTTTACTATGGGTTATTTGGGTGCATTTTGTAATTCTCATATGCAGTTTCTCTGTTTATCTTTTGATGATTACTTTCCAACTAGATGCAATTCAATCATCCCATCAACAGCACCTACTATGTACCAGATGCCATCCTAGGCATTGGAGATACAGCTATGAGCAAAAATCTTAGTGACATTCTATTACATTAAACGACATAAAAATAGTCAACTATCAACCATTTTATAAAAGTGGTCAACCATCAACAGTTTGACATGGTTCAGCCTAATGTTGGGGAAATATAAAAATAAACATAATTGGTAAAAATTTCTATAGCATTTTAGAATATATTCTGAGATTATCATCCTTTCACAGGCTCTTATTAGACTTACCATCCTGGGGAATTATTTTTATTTACTTCCTATCACGACTTAAAAACTGAAGTTCAAGGTCCCAGGAATCAGCAAGTGGCCTCAGGAGAAAAACTAGAGCCTGTGATTTTCCTATGAACCCCTTCTCTGTGCTTTCACCTTAAGAAATGCTACCCTATGATGAATCCTAACTTTCTTGCTGGCTCAATGATGGATTTAAAATCATTCTTCATTCAAGAGTTTTAGGTATTTTTAACAGGAGGTTTGACAGAAAGCTAGTTTAATAATATCTGAAATAAAGTAAGTCATTAGTATCAGGAACATTTTTACTATCCCACCATCATCACATCTGATAAACAATACACTTGTGCAGTTTGTTGCCTCTGGCTTTTAGTGAGATGTTCCTTCTAATAGAATTGGGAATTTTAGCTCTCCTAAGAAATTTTATGTCTTTCTATGGTCCACTGATGAATGTACCTCTCTGAACCTCCTGAGAGTTACTTACACCCATATATTCCCAAGAGAAACCATGTCTGATACAAAGGGAAAGGGAGAAACTGGATTCCCAGAATTAACAGGTGTTTAGAGGCTCTTGCAGCACTGAGAGAGTGGGGAAAGCCCTGAAGCCAGAGAGAAGAGACTCTGTCACTTATCAGCATTGGAAGCTTCCATCCATTCTTAACCTACCCTCCCCACGCCCCACGCCTCATTTCCTCAGCCATAAAATGAAGACAAGGTCCCCTATCCCACAGATTGTTAAATGAGAGAGCATATATTCAATGCCTTGAAAACTATGAATATACGGAAAGGCAATTTTGAAAATGAGTAAATAGAAGTAAAAAGAAAAAATAAAGAACTGATTTATCCCAGGAATTAAAGATAGAGTCCTAGGATGGCTACACTGAGGATTTCAAGCCATTTGGGGAAGGGAAGATTAGTGAGTTGAGCATGATTCACAGAGACTAGCACAGGACCTACATTGATGTACTGCTGGTGGTTTAGAGTTTCTGTTGTTCCACAGCAAGGTGGGAACACACCACATGGAGAGGACACACTGGTTTGCAAACCGAACAGCTTGAGTTCACATTCTTGCTCTAGCGCCCTCTTGAAGTGTGAGCCTGGGCAAGTTAAACCACTTAGACTTCTGCTCCTCCTTTGCTAACAGGTGATAAAAGCGTACATAGGTTCAAACGTCAAATTCATAATGTCTGAATATAAAAGAGCCTGTCTAGATGGAAATGCCTTCTCAGTTGTATTCATTGTCACGCACAGTCCTCATACCAACATTGTGAGTTGTATTTCTGTTGTTCTGATATTAAAATTGAAGAAACTGGCCTGCCCAATGAAATACATAGGCATTAGTAGCAAAATTATGGCTGGAACCTAGCTCTTTTCTCATACTGACTCCAAATATTTCTGCTACACTACTGTGGCATCCACTGAAATAGACTAGGGTGTATAATTGATATGAAGGTGGAGGTTTTAAACAGAGTAACCAGATGTCACCCTCCTGGGGAAAATGGAGATATATAGGCTGCATAAAAGTGTTATCCAGGTATTTAGATGATTCACCACCTGGCCCGAAAGGTGTAGATTAATGACCTAAAGTCATCTTGTAAGTGAGATTCATTTCTCACCCTCTGGAACACAAGTTTCTTACCAGTGTATGTTGGTTATTGCTATATCTAACTTGTGAGGGTTAAAGAGTACAATATCATCAGTGTAATGAACCAGCATGATCTACCTGAGAACAAGATGATAATGTGTGGCTGGAGGGTCGATGTTGCCTGAAGTAGTTCAGCAAAGTTACATTATTGGTCCTGCCAGATGAAAGACAAACAGCTTCTGAAGATCTTTACTATGGTGCATAAATGAAAAGGTATTTTCCAGATCAATAACTACATATAAGGTGCCATGGAATGTGCTCATTTGCTTGAGCAATGAAAACACATCTGGATAGCAGCTGCAATTAGTGTCATGATTAGATTGAGTTTATGATAATCCACTGCCGTTCTCCACGATCCATCTGTCTTCTATAGCAGCAAAATAGACAAGTGGAACAAAGCTGTGGTGAGAATCATAGCTTGTATCTTTCAGGTCCATGATACCGGCAAGAATCTCTGAAATTTCTCCAGGAACACGCTGTGCTCTAAATCAGCCAGCAATATATGATGCTATTTCTTCCTTAGCCAGAATTTACAGGTCCTAGAATCAAGGAAGAGGGATTTCTCCTCATCATTCCTAGAGATCCAGGAGAGCAAGTTCTGCTTACCCCCAATGTTGGCCCTTCCTATTCCCAAGGGAAGACATGCTTCCCCCCAGGGGTATAACAGTGCTTTGTATAAACTGGAAAATGACAGAATGACAGACACCCGACACTGTGGCTCTTCGTGGCCTTGATTCAACGGATAAAGAAAGGGTCACTGAACTAACTGGGACGCCTGATGCTTTCCAGTCCAGAGAGTTGCTACTACCACCTAGTAGAGGTCAGGAAGCATTTATAAGTAATTCGAGAGAATCCCTGGGACATTTTTTAGTACTCTGGGTCCTGTAATTACGTCAATGAAAAATTTCGGCAACCCAATATAGGCAGATTATTAATAGCCCAGACTCCTTAGGAATGAAGTTTTGAGTCACTCCACTAAGCAAGGAAACACAGGCAGTTAAGGTACTTTGTAGAACTAAAGGAAACATGGAATGGATAGTGGAAGAAAGTAGTTGTAAATACACTCTAACCATGTAGCCAGTTGCAGAGACAAGGACTATAACAACTGTTAATACTTCTGCCCTACCAACCAAATGTTTTCTCATCACCTCTCCCATTTCCCTGCTAACTAATATAAGACCCAGGAAATAGTAGTTAACTTTATATCTCAGTATCTAAGATATTGAAGGAAGAACATAACTCAGCAAGAAGAGGAAGGCACATCACCCAGAGATGAATAAAAGGAAGTTGTGGGCGGCGCCAGTGGCTCAAGGAGTAGGGTGCCAGCCCCATATACCAGGGGTGGCGGGTTCAAACCCAGCCCTGGCCAAAACAGAAAAAAAAAAAAAAAAAGGAAGTTGTATCCAGTTTGGGGAAAAGGGATAGAAGTTTTTCAGTTATACAAGAGATGGTTATATGATATTTGACTGAAGCACAGCTTTTCAAATTTCTTCATTTGAAAGATAGGTGGGTTGAAAGAGATATTTACCAACTTAGCTAAACTGGAACTATGTCCCCCAGAATTCCCTTCCTGGCATAGTTTCAGGTGCACAGGATTTGGAAAGCAGAATGAAGCCACAGACATATATGTGTGCTCAGAAGGTCAATGCAGGGTGGCTAGTGCAGGTCATGACATCACCACGGACCTGCTAGCTCACCTGGCACAGAGCAGAGGCCAGGCCTCCAGTGCCCACTTCACCTCCTCCTTGAGGACCAAGTTCACATTTATATATGTGCGGATGGAGCCAGCTTCCCCCGCAGGTCGCCTGGCTCATCAAAACTGGAACTGTGGAGGCAATAAGACTAAGAGGCCGATGTGTGCTCTAAGCTATCCTGCATGCTTCAGCAAATCCTCAGAGGTTCTAGTGTGGCCCTGCTGGCCCCTAGGTCACATCTTTTCTTCTTCACAGCTGCACTGCTGCTTCAGGCTCTAGTAATATATAATGAACTAACAATGTTTCATAACTGCCTTATCAGCTTCCACAATCGCATACATTCAAGTCCCTACAATAAATCCCTCATTACAAAGCCTTCCTAGTACTTCTGCTTCTCTGACCCACCCTAACTGAAGGTGCACAAGTATAAGCAGCAAAGTAGAGCTCACATCTAATTCATTTCTCATACTGAATCCAGGTGCCTTCCACTAAACAGCTGCTACCTCCACTATAATAACTCAAGGCCGTGCAACTGGAGGGTATCGGTGGTTTAAAAATAAGGTGTTAGCTATCACTCTCCCTCTTAAGGAAATGGAGATGTATGGGCTGCATGAAGAGCTGTGAAATGATAAAATGATTGAATGCATGGTCCAAAAGGTGCCGATTAATGAACTGAAGTCAGCCCAGAGGGAAGGTCTCTGGGAGCAGGTCCCATCCCAAAGGCTTTCTTCAACTTTTACCTAATTAGCACTTTCAGCTGCAAATTGCATAATAAAGACAGGAGGTATATTGATAAAATTTTCAGATGACACAAGGGTGGACAAGCTCACAAATATGCTGAGTGATAGAATCAAGAATCCAAAAGATGTGACAGGATGAATAATGAGTAATACCTAACAAGATGAAATCTAACAAGGCAAATAGCAATTTTTACCCTGCCTAGCCCTGGCCTGAAAAGTGGTGGGGCCGACAGCCCTCACTGCCGGGCAAATGGTGCTGGAATACCACTGGAGCTCAGCGTGGGCTGAAGCACAGGTGCTGATGGGAGGTTTGCTTCAGTGAAACACTCCAAATTCAAAAATCATCTCCAAAAATACAGACTCGGCTTGGCGCCCATAGCACATTAGTTACAACACCAGTCACATACAACGAGGGTGGCAGATTCTAACCCAGCCCAGACCAGCTAAACAATGATGACAACTGCAGCAAAAAATAGCCGAGCGTTGTGGTGGGCACCTATAGTCCCAGCTACTTGGGAGGCTGAGGCAAGAGAATTGCTTGAGCCCAAGAGTTTGAGGTTGCTGTGAGCTTTGATGCCACAGCACTCTACCGAGGGTGACATAGTAAGACTCTATCTCAAAAAAAAAAAAACAAAAAAAAACAGACTTAGAGATACTTGGCTTCATAGAATTCTTTGTGAAAAAAGACAGTGAACTCGGGTGGCACCTGTGGCTCAAAGGAGCAGGGTGCCAGCCCCTTATATTGGAGGTGGCAGGTTCAAACCCAGCCCCTACCAAAAAAAAAAAAAGGACATTGAACTCAGTATCAATCAATATTGTGAGAATGTTAAAGCATTCATTAGCACTTGTGCTTCCTTATCCAAAGTATGATGTTTCAATATAGGTTGGATATAGTCGACAACGTTTCTCTGCTCAAAATCACATAGCTGAGGCTTAGGATACAATACTGAAGACCACACTTCAGGGACAACCTAGGGTTTGACTCATGTAGTGAGGGTCTATAAGAAAGTCATATGAAGAACATTTTAAAGAGAGTGATCGCAAGAACAGGCTAGAAATAAGTTAATGTGTTTTCATATAGAAAACAAAGTATTTTATTTGGTCTTCTAGGTGACATATGGACAGAAACAGCAGGAAGAAATACTTTGCTCACTATGGAGGTGAAGTATATAATGAGGAGGTCACCTCTGGGTTCTGAGCCAAACCACCTAGGTTGGTGCTCACGATCCAGTCCCCAGCCAGGTGACTGTGAGCAAGGTATTCAATTTCTCTGGCCTCCACTTTCCAATTTAGAAAATGGAAAAAAACAACAGTATCCATTTCATATATTTGTTGTGGGGTGAAAACAAATACAACCATACCTGTCATGCAACCATATCTGTCAAGCATTTATAAGAGGTCATAGGATCAGAGGGAATATTCACTAGCGTTATTATTATAAAGAAGCACGTTGTGATGAATACAGCTGTCCCCGAATAGCTCACCTTGCAATCTAAGCATACTGAGTCCCGTGTTTGCACATGTTCCAACTAAGGTTGCTCATCAATCAGGAATATTACAGAGTGATAATGTTTCACAAACTTTAATGAACACATGAATAACCTTTGCCTTTTATTAAAATGTGAATTCTTATTCAGCAGATGTGGGATGGGGCCTGACACTCTGCAATTCCAGCATGATCCCAGGTGTCACTCTTGGAGTAACCATCTTAGAGAGGAATTTTTTACCGTGGGGCATGAAGGACAGTCTTAAGGTCTCTTCCGTTCTAGAGCATTTAGCCTTTGTGATGTTAGCAGTCTGTGAATGGTAATTATGTTCAAGCCACTTTGTAACGGAGTTATCTTGAGCAAATGACCTAATCTCTTACCTTCCTTTGATAGATTCTGCAAAGCACTCTTTAAGACATGAGTGCTTTTTACAGCAGAATACAAAGACCTCAGATGGAAGCTGAACTACTTCAACAGAGAGTTTCATTTCCTAATTGGCTAAACATCTGTTCCAGTTCTGAGCACAGATTTATCTTTATCAAATACTGATTGGTCTCTGGCTCCTGCCGGCTGCTGTGTCCTGGTGAGTCAGAGAACAAAGTAGGGCAGCTGTGGGAAGTCAGGAAGCCTCAGGAGGAAGGCGGTGGTGGAAGGCCGGAAAAGCAGAAAAGAGAGAGAGAAAGAGACATTTGTGGCAGAAATAAGCAATAGAAAACTCTACCAGCTTCAGAGCTGGGTAGAACCAGGTCCAGAGCTCGGAAAAATCTTAAAGATCACCTGATTCATTGTCCTCAGTTTTTAAATAGTGAAACAAAGGTTTTGTGAGATACCGTGACTTACATGAAGATGGCATCAGAACTGAAAACCAGGCCACCTTTGTCCTGGTTCAGTACCCCTCCCAGGCCCCCACCTGCCTCCCACATCCTCCTGAGGACTCCTGCCCCCAGGAGCATGACCTAATGATAAATACTTTAAGCACTGGTAACAGATCCTGCAGATTACACCAACACAACCTAGTTAATGAGTGCCGTTGCCAGCCTGCAGTCCTGTGTTTGTCAGCCCATTCTCAGCATTAATGTCACACTGAAAATAACCAAGTCAATGTCAGAATCCAGCTCCCCACAGACAGGACAGGCCCTCAGAGGTTGAGTAAAAGAAGTATGCATCTCAAGACAACAGCTATCCTCAGTAGTTAGACCTTCCCTCCTGGGTATTCATGGGGCCTTGGTACCTTTCTTACTCTCTCTCAGGACAGGCTAATTCCCAGAGAATGGCCACAGGAGAACTGTATGGACTGATCTACGTGAAATGACCACTCTGATTTTGCTTGTAGCTGCAGAATTAGAACTAAGAGCCTTCTTATCCATATTTGCATGCAATTTTCTGAGTTTGCTTTCATGGATATGACATTTCATTAATTCTGATTCATTGTATACTCAAGCCAAAACACATGCAGTTTAGTTCCACTTACTGACAGAAAATAGAAGCTGAAAAATTCTAAGTCAGAGTAATAACTGAAGGTGTGTAATTACTCATTACCCAATCAGCTACCAGGTTCACAGGGCAAGAATGGTTTGGAGATAAATTGCAATTTTAGTGAGTGAATCTGACAGGCTGGGTTACTAGGTGTGTTTCTTTTGATTAATGACACAAGTGAGAAAGGTTTAGAAAAGGTGTTCCCACTGATTCTGCTACTCCCAGACTGACCCTTAAATGTTTCTACCAGCTACCAGGGAAAACATAAATTATAGTGAGCAAAGTGTGAATTTAGTAAAAACATACAAAAATATTACTTCCAAACTTTCTCTGCTCTAATTAAAAAGAAACTCAAAAGGATACATCTTAGGATGATGCCAGAATGGGTCATTTGGCTACAGACCTCAACTTTCTCAGAAAATGTGCTTCCTAAAATAAAGAAAAAACAAACACTGTGGAGCTATTTATCATGGTCAATTAACATAAGAGTTTGAATACAACACAGTTGCTGCCTGGGTTCTGCCATCTCTCAATATTTTTCTAATTTTTATTTACATATTAGTATATTTCTATTAATAAATTATTCTAATTATTTCCCTAATTTTTCTAACTCTCACATTTCTGGGTGTAAAGGAATTTGGTTGCTAACTTAAGAGACCCTTTCCAGGTCTCTACCCTCTAACAGTATTCTGTTTTGATGTGTTTGTAAGATAATCACAACAAAAAAACAAACAAATCACTAAGGAGCAGAACATGAGATGATCCAGTGAACCAACACATATAGAAGGTCACAGAATGGGCTCAAATAGAGGGAGCATCATGCACTGGGGATTGTTTAGGAAGATTTCACAAAGGAGGCAAGACTTGCACAGGCCTTTGGGGATGAGCTCTGTTCCAGAGAAAACACCTTGAACAGTACAGTAGCAGAAATAACCTTGGCATGGGTGAGAGGAAGTATGCAGTACGGTGACAGTAAGAGGCTTTATACAGATCATTAAGGTCAGAGAGAGGAGTGGAGAGACCTTCTTCATGTGAAGATAACTAATGTAATGCAGAGACATAGGAGACTGACTCAAGGAATTGACACAGTACACTATTCTTCAGAAATATGGGTCCTAAGCATCCTCTGTGAAAGGTTGGAGTAGAGAGAGGATTGAGCCATGAAGATCTGGTAAGCATTCATGACACTGGGAGACAACAAGAGCCTGAACTGGAGGGGTGGTAAAGGAAAGAGAGAGATGGCAACAGGGAGCTGTGAAAAAGACACTTGTTGGACCTGGGGACTGGATGGACAGGTTTATGAGGTGAAGAAGGGAGATGACCCAGCTGGCTCTGAGGCTTTCAGCATGACTAGGAAGTCATGGAGAAGAACTAGCTTTAAGGTAAGACAAGGAATTCTTTACAGGGAGATGTGCTATAGAGAATGAAAAGTGTGGGGCAGTTGTACAAATTAGGCATTTAGAGTAGGAAGCAGGGGAAATGAGACTGGAGCTGGAGTTGGCACCCAGATCTGGGTCTGGGATATAGACTAGCTGGGCACAGCTAAAGTTGATTCCAGCACCAAGCACACTCCCTCAATACTCTTGCTGAAACCAATTTTTCATGTATTTTACATGAGTAGGAGTCCCTTCCTCAGCCCTTCCTTACTATGCAGCCCTCGTTCTGAACACACACAGGACTGGCAACCAGGAAAAATGTCAGCATCTATTTATGGAGGACAAGCAGTGCCATATGTGGAGAGAAAGAGTCTTGTTACTATTCTATTGAGAAAGTCCAGCAGATGGTGCGATGGGGCAGAGGTGGCCTTAGAAGTCACTATCGTTGATTTGTGATGAATGCAGTCATCATATTTGAGAGGCATAGGACCCTTGGAGAGCATTCAATAAGATTTTTTTTAAAACATTTGCAGCTTTATTTTTACAAATAAAAAATTTATATGGAAATTTAAATGGCTAAGCTGCTCCTGTTGGGGACTAGGGGTAGGAAGTCTATTGAAGCCCAGGAGACCCCTTCAAGAAGTACTGTCTCTTTGAGTACAGTTGTCTTACCTATAAGTGGGGGTATGAAGCACAGATGGGAGAAACCAGAAAACACAGCCGTTCTTGGACTGTGACTTAGGGCTGCAGACCCCCAGATTGGGACCACCACACTGCTCCAGACAAAGAGGGAGGGGGCTGCAACCCCACGCTGCATTACATTATCCCAGGATGAATATACAATAGAATATTATTGAAAGTCTTCTTAGTACAAAAATAAAATTGTATCCCCTTAATATTTTGAAATTTTTTAAAAATCAGTAAAAACATATCAAGTATCTTTAGCAACCACAAAACAAGTTAAAAAGAGGAAGGGTCTCATTCTCAGAAAGGGAGTGAAGGCCAGGAGGAGGTCAGGGCAGGGACCATGGGGCTTAAGCCCCCTACCAGTGTCACATCAGAAGGCACTGCCTCTAGCTGCCCCAGGGCAGGGACCATACCGTAACCTCTGTTCCCTAATGCCACCACATTATCTTAGCATTCAGCCTCAAAGTAGCCTTGGTACATTCATAGCAGATCTCTCCCTACAGAGTCCCTACTCAAAATTCCATCCCTACAAAGTGTTCTTTGGGGCCTAGGCCTGCATAGCTCTGGCTTCAGGGAGAGACTGCCTGGGGATTTCTCCCAATTTGAAAAGAAAGCAAGAGTCTAATTTGCTGTGAACTGTCATGAGCAATAAAACATTCATTAACTTTAATTGTAAACACTTTAAGTCCCAATCATTGTAATGAAAGGATAAATTGAAAAATCAAGAGTTAAGTACCCTTTTAAAATTTCATATCTTCTATCTTCACCTGGCCTCTTAAACCAGACAAGTTCAGATTAAACAATGCACAGAATAAACGCCTTAATTCCACCTGACCAAACCTCACCCAAATTTCAAGACCCAGCTCAGAGAGAGAGCTTCTATGAAATCTCCCTCAACTGCAAGGAATCTGCCAACTCATGACAACCAAAACCAATTTTCTGGTGCTCCTCATCAGACAAAAGAAGACAAACTTCCTTTTGTCTATAATATATTTTATTTGTTCTGACTATACTGAGTTCCTTGCCAACAGGTAAGTAAGTATGTAACATCTTGATCAACCCTATCATTTCAGCCCCTGCAATAATGTCTCTTGCTCAGCAATGGCTCCAAAGTAATTGTATATGCATTGAATGCCTTAATGTTTTTTTGAAAATTCAATATGAGATACTAAAAAATGTATTAATTTGTTTAACCTATGTCTGAAACTGAATTATATTTCATACCAAAGAATTCTAGTGGCATATACATCATTTTGCTAAACAGTGTCACAACTAATACTGTCCATTCGTCTATATACAATATAACCTCTGTAAGTTGACCACTAGAGGGACTATTGCAAAAGAGTCGACATACAGAAGTGATCAATGTGAGGAACTAGACCTGTACCGATACGTATATATGGTACCTGACTAGACTATGAAAATTAGGTGAACTTAAGGAGGTGGTCAATGTAGGGAGGTGGTCAACTATGGAGGTTCTATCGCGTTTGTTACCTTGATATTTACATACTGCAGTGGAGTACCTGGGTTAAGATACCCAACTTTATACTTTCATTTAAATTCTTCTTTATGTCTGCCTAGGACCTAGGATGAGTGGGGGTGGGAGAAGGAAAACTTTTATGTTAAAAAGCCATATTAATTTAGTTATAATCAAATCAGGTTGCATATCAGAAACTTCAGTTAGATATACCTAAAAAGGTACATTATTTTATAAAAATATAACTACCATGTACTTAATAATTTCAAAAAATGAGTAACTATGCTAATTTTAAAGTTAACTACTCATTCAATAACTTTGTAGGGTCTGGTTTTAATTGTAAAGCATTTCAATATTTGGTTATAACATGGAAGCCCACAGTTTCAGCTGATTTTTCCACATTTTGTGACCTTAAGGTCACCTTGATCTGGGTTAGGTAAGAGAATGTAGATTTGTGGCAATATGTGCTTAACGAGCAAAAATGAATTTTTCAGGCATGTTGCCAAAGGTGTGGGTATTCTACTTCATTTTTCCATATTTCAACTAGATCTTTCTTAGCATCAATGACTTTATAATGTCATCAACTGAGAGCTCAATCAATTCCATCTGTAATTCTTTAGGTGCCTTGGTAATCAATTAGGTGAAGCTGAAATGCTAATTTGAGTGTGATGTCATCATTCTCAAAGTCAGTGAACCCTTCATTGTATTCTCCAATTAATTGGTCTATAAAAGCTGAGAATTCTACAAACAATTCTCATATATCCTCTTGCTCATCAATGACTTTTGCTAACGGTGGAAAATGCTTATCCAAAATTTCCTTTTGAATATTTCCTTAGAAATATTCAAGTTGTTTTGATTTTACATGATATCACAGAAATGCTGCATTCCCATAGATATCATTTTTTAATAATTCACATTGTTGATTCTGTTCTTTATAAAAGTTAACTATCTGTTATTGCAGAGATAATATTTTGGCTAACACCTATCTCTGTGATAACAAACACACTTTAGAATGATATGGCAAATCCACATTAAATACCTCATCCTTCAACTTTAGATGCTGTGTTGCATTCTACCAAATACTATAGTTAACAGTACTCATAACTTGCTGCAAAGTGTAGCTGTAGCATATAAATTTTGCTGATTCAAAGTAAAGTGAAAACAAAAAGAGAGCATATAGATCTATTAATACTTTTTAACTATGCAATAAATCCTTCAGGTTTTCCTGTCATGCAAGGTGCACCACCTATACATATACTCACTAAATTTACCAAACTCAGTCCACCTCCATGACATTTACCTTGAAAATTGTTGAAGATATCTATTCCCTGTGTTTTGCTCACAAAAAGTATCCAAAGTAACTTTTCACAGTAAAAAAAGTCTTGTTATGATGCACATGAAGCCCCAGAGTCAGTAGTATTAGTTGATTCATCCAAAGTGATTAAATAATATATACTTTTTCTTTTGAAGAATTACCTTAAGCTGTTATGTTAAGGTTAAAGCTAATTCATGCTGCCAATCAGTTATTATTCTCTTTGAAAGAGACATTCATTTGTACTCTGAGATGTTATTGGGGTCTAAGCAACTTCAACAATGCATTCTTTCACAATTTCTACATCACTGAATGCTTTTCCTTTTTTCCAAGTATATCAACTACTTTGTAAGTTGCTTCAGTGGTATTATTTCCAGATCTTATTGATGCTTGAAAGAATTCTCTTTGATTTTGCTTTTCTTTTTTTAATTTTTTACAATACAACCTTTTGTGCCTAATTTAAAATATTTTAGGTCCTTATGAGTGTTATAATGCTCATGAATACTGAATTCCTTGAATATTGAATTACAGTGTCACAAAGCAAGCAAATCATATTATCTTTAGCAGAAAGAAGATATTGCAATTCCCAATCCTCATTAAAAATTATGTTTTCTTTCTTCAGTGTTTCTTGCTCTTCTTTGTTATCATAGGCTGTTAACCAGATAGAATTAAGAAAGATGCTGCCACTATAGTAACCAAAACAGCATTATACTGGCACAAAAGCAGAGAAACAGACATATGGATCAGCAGAGAACCCAGAGGTAAAGAAATACTTACATTTTCATCTTATTTTTGACAAAGTAGATAAAAACATACACTGGGGTAAAGAATCTCTGTTCAATAAGTGGTGCTGGAAAGACTGGATAGCCACATATAAAAGACTAAAACAGGATTCACACCTCTCACCACTCACAAAAATTAACTCACAATGAATAAATAAATTAAGCCTAAGGCATGAAACTACAACAATCCTAGAAGAAAGTGTTGAAAAATCTCTTATCTATATCAGCCTAGACAAAGAATTCATGAAAGAACAACAAAAATAAATAAATGGGACCCAATCAAATTAAAACAGTTTCTGCACAGCCAACGAAACAATCAAAGAACAAGATAACAGAATGGGAAAAAATATTTGCAGCTATACATTTGATAAATGACTGACAACCAGAATCTACAAAGAACTCAAACAAATCAGCAAGAAACAACCAAACAACCCCATTTTAAAAAACGGGCAAAATATATAAACAGAAATGTTTCAAATGAAGATAGTTTCATGGCTCATAGAGAGTGAACAGACTCAAGAAAAATGTTCAATGTCTCTATCATTAGAGAAATGCAAATCAAAAATAATGAGATATCACCAATCTCCGTAAGAATGGATTATATTAAAAAGTCCCACACAAAAGGTGCTGCCATGGATATGGAAAGAAAACTCTTATACACTGTTGGTGGGACTGCAAACTAGTACAATCTCTATGGAAAATTGTATGGAGAGGCCGCAAAGAACTTACAGTGGGCCTACCATTTGATCCAGAGATCCCTCTGCTGGTTATATACCCAAAGGAAAAAATATCATTTCAGAAAAAGGACACCTACATTTAAATGTTTATAGCAGCACAATTTACAGTCACAAAAAATGTGAAAATAACCCAAGTGCCCACCAATTCATGAATGGATTAATAAAATGCAGTATATGCATACTATGGAGTACTACTAAGCATAAAAAATGTCAATCTACTATTTTTTATGACAACCTGGATAGGACTGAAAACTATTCTTCTACATGAAACTTCACAAGAACATGTACTCAATACCAAATTAGAACAAATCAATCAACACTTAAGTGAACATATGAAAGTAAATCTCAATGAAAAGCTGGGAGGAGAAGGGAGAGGATGGTTAATTCACACCTATTGGGCACAGTACACACTATCTGGGTGAAGGGCACACTTATAACTTTGACTCAATCTGTAGGAAAAAACAAAGTATGTAAACAAATCACATAATATTCTGATTTAAATAAAAATATTGAGCTATGAAACTATTCATAAATTCTACTTCAAATAGGAACACAGTGCACTGTTGTCAAAAGGTGATAACAAACTAGCATTCTCAAACCCCATAAACTCTCACCAACCATCCCCGGGCAGTAGTGACACCAGTCAGGTGGTGAAAGTTAGAACTAAATCACTGAGTATAGCAGTTCTCAAGTTAGCCCTATGGTTACTAATGTTCTAATTGTGCTGGTCAATGTGGGAGAATTATTTTGTTGAAGTTAACATTATTCTTTAGTATTTTAAATGTATTCATTTTTAAAATAAAAAAAATATAAAAGACAAAAAGTATTACTAACAATAAAAAGATTTGTTCTGTAAAATTTAGATTTGGTCAGAAGACCACATTTGACCTAGAAAGCCAAATGTGGCCTTAAGGCTGCAGGTTTCCCACCCTCGGTCTACAATATAATACTTTAGTTTTTTTACATTAGGCTATGGGAAAAGTCATGGGTCTATATATTCTGAGAAAAGAAAAGATTTGAGACAAATATTTAATCTATGTCTTCTGACCCAAATGCATGCATCCAAGTCATGGAAAAAAAAAAAATTCATTGTGGTAACTTTTCTATGGGGAAAATTAAGTGGGAATATTCCCTAGAGCTGAGGTCTTGTCCTCTCAGCCAAATCAAATGTCACAAGTAACATAATTTTTCCCTTATTCTTACTTTGATTACAGTAGTAATTGAAAACTGTCACTCCATATATTGTAATTCTTTATTGGTCCACATAATGACTTTGATTTTTTTTTCTATGCTGCAGCTACTAAGATTAATTATCTGCAAGGCCTACACTGAATGAACCCCAACAAAACCACTTACTTTTGTGCTGGAACCTCCAGTCCTATGATAGTAGAGTCATTGCATATCATGCAGAATGAGAATTCTGCTACTTAGAAAAATAAAGTGTGATGGCTTTATGATGTATGTACTTAGGGAAGCTGAACTGCATTTCCCAGAGTTCTCTTAATTGTGTGTATCTGGATACAGTAAACCAGGAGGGAAGAAGAGTAGAAGAAAGAGAGGAACCCTCTTGTGCCACACACAAAGTCCTATAGACTTTAAACCCCATCAGAAGTTAAGAGAGCCTTACAAAGACTACTTAACCAGCCACAATTACAAAAGCTAATTCCCTGTAGTAAATCCATAGACTGATGATTGACAGATGATAGATGAACAGACAGATGATAGATCAATTCATCTGCTACTGGTTGCACTGGTTCTGCTTCTCCAGTTGAACCTCGGCTGATACAGAATCCCATGCTCATGATGACCACATAGAGCCATATTTGTGTGTATATTGGCTCTATCTGGTCATCATGAGTATGGAATTCTGGCTCTCCTTTTGTATAACCTCCAAGTGAAAATGTGTAATCAGAGAAAGAAAGGAAAACTATTACAGACTATGCTCTTGATGGATATTTAAATTCTATTTTCTTAATGAAATTTGGAGAAAGTTTGGGATTCAAACCCTGCTCTGCAATTGTTTCAATTTGGGTAACTTTTTTGATCAATGCCATTGAACTGCTAATGCTCAGTTTTCTCATCACTAAAATGGGGGAATAATGATTTTTCACCTTACAGAGCTAATATAAAGATTATGTGCCACAAGTTTTGAATGCACTGCCAAGCACAGAAGGCACTCCAATAATGTTCCTTTCTCATCTTCCACGTCCCATCTATTGTTCCATCTGCTGCCTAAAACTGTTCCCAACAAACCCAGCCTACAACAGCCTTCTTCCTCCTTACCTTCTATTGTACTGTGCCACCAATGCTAACGCCTTCATATTTTATATTCTACACCCTGTCAGCTAGATTTTAGTTTTCAGATTAGGAAACAAGTGTTATGTTTTCATATTAATAAAAAGAATTGCATTAGCTCAGCATTTTTCTTCTCATGTTGAACTATGAAATACATTCGTGCACTAGACTCCTATAGTGAGCACGGTTAACACTTAATGATACAATAAAATGGCCACAGTCTGTAATCAAGCTATATTTTCCAAAAAGATTAATTTTACTTCATTGTTTGTAGTCAGGAGCAATTTAAACAAAGTAGAACTAACACACGGGCTGGTTATTAAATAAGGAATATTGTTGATTCAGCCAGTACTTAACTTGATCCAAAGAAGTTATCATTCACCCAGATTTTGGAAGAAAACAAATAATAAAAAGGTAGGGAAGAGAACACTTGTTATAAGGATACTGCTGAATTGACATGTGACCTGCACCTGTTATAGGAGGATGCTGAGGAGCTGCAAAGTATGCTGTTATTCTCCTATCATCAATATAGTGTCCTCTAGGTGACCCAGGATCTATTACCAACTCCTTCCAAAAAAAAACTTGTCTGGGAAGCAAGAACCTTTTAAAATGTCAAAAAAAAAATAGCTATTTCCCTGTAAATTTTATTATTCACTGATTTGTACATTATATTTTAAAAGGTCCAATGAATTATAGAATTCTTTTAAGATTTTATAAATTTTATAAATGTTTAGATTTTATAAATCATAATTATATAAATAAATTATTATATTTCAAAGATTAATACATGGATATGCAACAGATTTTTTTCCATCTATAGAAAATGCCAGAAGGATATATTGATTTATAAACCTTGCTAAAGTCTCCTTGTCTTTCTAGAGTCCCCAGAACCCTCACTGCAAACCAGTAGTCCAAGGTAAATTATCTTGACCTAAGGAGACTAAGAGGGAAGGAGTAAAAATATACTGTATATACTCGAGTATTAGCCGAGTTTTTTCGGCACAAAATTTGTGCCAAGTTCAGGTAATTAGGTACAAAATTTGTACTCGAGTATATAGGTACTTTTTAATCTACTTAGAAGTGTTCACATCAAAGTCCACTGAAAAGGGATTAACCTCAGATCTGAAAGAATTGTTTGCCAGCGATCCAAGACTGGTTTTAAGACAAAAACATAGAGGAAGTATAGATGGGCAATTTTCTCTGTATGTAGTTGTGAAGACTAATACAGCCAAAAGATTTGTATTAAATGCAAATCTTATTTAACATCCTATGAATGGTAATGAAAAGAAATTCATTGAGATGCCCATGTTTCAATTGACTATAAGTCTTTTGCTATTAAAACCAGAGTGATAGAAAATAGAAAGAAAATATTTGTAAGCTCCATAAATAATAAAGACAGATAAGTTCAGTGTGAAAAACAGTATGTATTGCAGGTAGATAGAATATCTGAATGTTTCTTAAAGAGTGATGGACTCTGAAATATGGGCCATGTTTCAGTGCAGGAACTTGGAGGCTTCCACAGAACATTCCTAAAATTCTTTAGCTTTCCAGACAGCTCTAAGAAAAAAAAAATCATTGATAAAAAGCTAGGTTTTGTCATAAAAGGACCCGGAATCAAAATAGATAATAGACTTCTGCCAAATCTGAAGTGTCTGAGGCATTCTCAGTTAGATACTGTTGGTGTTTACTGTCACCATGTTTGAAAACCAAAAATCCTAGGACCAGTTCAGATCAGAAAAAGGAGCCAAAATTTTCAGTTAGCAGAAAAAAAAGAATCCATATTTGGAAGCATCAGCCATGCTAGCTCCAACCCCCACTGATAAAACAAATTCACATGGCTTTACTACCACATCAGGACGGATATATGTAAAATAAAGACACATTTACTATATAGTGGCTAAAGCCTTTGATGAAATGATTTGCCTTTGAATATTCCTACTTAGCATACAAGATTGGTTTTTATCCCCCTGAGAAGAGGAGACCTCTCACCAAACCTCGAATAAGGGAAGCAGGTCTCCATTCTCTCTCAGAGAAAGAACTACATTGGAAAGATTATTTTATTTTTAATTCCCCTGAATCTTAACTTTCTTTTTTACAAACACCCTTCATCACAGGCCATTGTTCGCACAGGAAGTACATTGTCTTTCATGGCAGACAGAGAACAAGGCTTATTCAGATGTGGAAAACAATGTGCATTCAAATTCCCATTGAATATAATCAAGAGGCCTTGTTTCATATTACAGAATGATGATTTTGAACTAACTCGGAGATCTCTGAAGCATCTTGTTAGGCCTACTCAAGACACACGTGGCCTGGAAAGAGGTCATTAGATTACCCCACTTGACCCCTCAGCTTTTCCCTGAGTGCTCCACCATAACTCAGTATTAGATCTTTTTAATGTCTACTGTTCTCCAATTGGCCTGAGATAGTCATTGGGAATATGACATTGTGAGCAAGTGACAAGTCTGACTGCTCAAATCTCACATTATGGCAAAAAATTACATTAACTGACAAAGAAGGTAGAAGGTGATATAATTCAGCCCAGTCTGTGTATCTGGAACTATGTGAGGAATTAGCAAGTTTAGATAAGAAGTGGGGTGAAGAAAGGGAAACACAAGATAATTCCGTATAAAATGCATGACTATGTGCGTCTACAAAAGTCTTCTAACTATAAAGTCCTCTCCCCAGATTTCTGAAGGTCCCCAGATTTATCTAGGACTCTAGAAGTCTTCTTTTCTAGTTCTCTGTACTTTTTCCAGCATCAACTACTCATTGCTTGCATACCAAGTTCAGGGCCAGATCCCATCAGTGGAAGGACATACCATCTAAGGCAGGTGCAGAGCAGGAGTGTCTAGAAAGCAGAGCTCCAAGAGGCCTGGGGACAATAACAGCTCAAACAGATGATGTATAATATTTGATGGCTCTTGCTGAGATCTGACTTTTCTTTTGGACCAATGTTCCATGAGAAAATAGGAGAATGAGCAACACATTCCACACAGGGACAAGCATACTACCTGCCCCATCAGGTGGTTTCAGTATAATGTAGCCTTGAAGGGAAAAAGTGGTCAGTGAAGTAAAGCCAGAAACACAGCAGAGGTAAGGGGCTTCCCTGTGTTGCCTTGGTAGTGGTAAAAAGAAGGAGGAATATGTATTATTCAGGGTCTTACATGGCAACAGGTGGACTCAAAATGGGTAATTAAGAGTTATTACTAAAGGAACTAATGGCAAGAGTGCAGGCAGAATGTAGGAAGGCACAGGTAAGTACCCTGAAGCTGAGAACAAGTTTTCCCAACCCTAGACTGAAACATGCAGGAGAGAGAACAGATTCTGGAACCTAGAGGAAGAGAAGCAGTGTGGAGAAACTTCCTAGCAGGTTCTATGACCTTCCCACCCAAGACCAACGAACCTCAGGGGTCCCTACAGGGCAGAAGAAAATAACACCCACACCAATCACTGCCTTCCTCCTGCACTCCTTCTTGGGTCTCCACAGGCTGAACCCAACCAAAAGCCAGAGGGCATGGGAACCAGGGAGGAGTCTACACAAGCCAGCCCCCAGCAGCACCAAGCAGAGATGAACAGGTTGAGAATGCACCTGTAAGGCCAAAGGGAAATTATCCAGCATGGAGATCAGTGAAAGACCATCTATAAACATCCTCAGACAGCCATCATCATTCTGATGGTGATAATGATCTTAATAATGCTGACTTGAGTGTTACACATGTATTTTTTAATATTTTTAAATTTGTAGGTGTTGTGAGTACATCATACATGTAATTGTTTTAAATTTGTAGGTGTTCCCCCCCCCCCGGGCCACATCTATGGTGCATATTTTTATCTATAATAAAAAAAAAAGAAAAAAGAAAAAAAATAAATAAATAAATTTGTAGGTGTTGAGAGTACATCATACATGTAATTGTACACATTTATGGGGCACGTGAATTTCCATATAAGCTTATAATGTGTAATGATCAGAACAACTGGGGTATCCATCACCTCAACTATTTATCATTTCTTTGGGCCAGGAACATTCTAATTCTATTCTTTTATTTATTTTGAAGGTTACAATAAACTATTGTTAATGATATTCGCCCTATTGTGTTACCAAACATTATATCTTATTCTCTCTAATTGAATATTTGTACCTATTAACCATCCCCTCTTTAGCCCTCTCTTCCCACCATCTGTCCCAGCCTCTGATAATCATCATTCTACACTCTATCTCTATAAGTTCAATTTTTTTTGGTGGGGGGGTCTCACATATTAGTGAGAACATGTGATATTTATCTTTTTGTTCTGGCCTGTTTCACTTAACATGATTTCCTTCAGTTCCATCCTTGTTTTTGCTAATCAATTTCTCTTTAGCTCAGCTGGCTGACTTGCCACCTTCTCCCTAGCTGACTTATTCCTTCCCTGCCATAGCTTCGAGCTCTCAGTATATGAGATCACATATCTGTCAGGAAGTACACTGATAAATTAGAAGTGAGCATCACACATCTAGGAACACCAGCAGGAAATTAGACTGCATCGATCACAGTCCCGAGCATCAGTTCCAATGCAGAAGGACGGCCCTGCACAGGAGCATTGGTTTAAAACCTTCAAATATCTGCCACCACTATAGAAAATGTATTTGCTCACTTTATTACAAAAATAAAAATTCTAGATCATTGTTTTCACAGTCAATACTTTAATTTTCTTTCTTTTTGTTTTTCCCCAAAGTCTCACGCTATCACTCTGGGTAGAATGCCATCATAGCTCACAGCAATGGCATCATAGCTCACAGCAATCACAAACTCTTGGGCTCAAGAGTTCCTCCTGTTGCCTCAGCCTCCCCAGTAGCTGGGACTACAGGCACTTGCCATAATGCCCAGCTAGTTTTAGCAGAGAGGGGGCTCACTGTTGCTTAGGCTGGTCTGAAACTCCTGAGTTCAAGCAATTCACCTGCCTCAGCCTCCCAGAGTGCAAGAATTACAGGCGTGACTCACCTTGCCTGGCCCCAAACAGTCAGTATTTAAAATAGAATATTCTGAGCCACAAAACTCCAGAGACTAGTGACAGGTTGGTTGACCATACCATGTGACTATGGTTCCTGTGTGAGACATAACAGTTGTGAGTAAACACCAAGAGCACTGCACTGTTGAAAAGTTAATCCCAGAGATGGATCGCAGGTTTCCAGAAATGAAATCCTGATTTTACAGCAAATATTTTAATAAAGTCCAAGCTCCATTCAGAGCCATGTGCAGGAGACCTCGAGCAAGGCAAGAATGACAGCTGAGGTTGCCTCTCAAGCACAACGGGAAGCTCTTCCAGGCAAAGCAACAGATTCCACTTCTTATGTATCTGGAAAGAAAATTCTTGGAGTGATTTAAAGGAGGTTGTGCAGGAAGTCAAAGAAAAGCTCCCTGAACTCAAGATGGCTGGGTTTTTTTAATTTTTATTTCCTTATTTCATAAATACTTTTGAGACTTCTGTAATGGTCCAGGAAGGTATCCATTGTTATGGCTAGAATATGGATAATGAATCCTAGCAACAGTATGACCTGTGACAACAATGTTGAGAAATGCAATTTACATTGTTCTCCAAATCCCTGGACCATATTTGGTCCTGTGTTCATGACTTTAATAGCCTGTACACTCACTGAGCTGCAGAATATCAAAAACTTATTTTCAAGTGAGAAAGATCATAATTGTTCTTAAAAGCAAATATTCAATTCTGAAATTAGACTTGCTTGACACTTTAGAAGGATTTTTTTCATTGCCTTATGCTTTCAATTTCCATGAAAAACTTTTTTACTCAACCTCTAGAGATTCCAAGCTTTTGCCATATTGCCCCCCAAATTATTAACATTTTAATCTTGCTTTAATTAACTCTTGCTCCAATGGGATAAAACTGACAGGATTTGAGTTTGCAAACCAGAAGCTGAAAATCTGGCACACTTGATTAGCAGCTCAAAACAACTGTGGAGACAAGGGCAAACCTCCAAGCAAATACAATCACAGTGAGAGGAGCTGTATGAAAACTCTGTCAGTTCTTCCCCTTCACCCCCCCACTACCACCTCCCCAAGCTCTGTCCCTCGTCATTACATATTGGAGAGAAGTCAGGACCCAGAACCTGAGGTCAGGAGACATCCATCTGACTGGGAAGGGCACGGGAGATGTTATCTGTCTCTCAAAAGCTGAAGAAGTTAACATAATTGTACAAAAGATGTAAAGTATTAAAGGAGTTGACAGACCAGTACTCTTGTCTCCTACTTCCCTGGGCCTTTCTGTTAGTCTCTTTCACAGGCACCTTTAATTCTCTCTGACACTGTAAAGCCTGTGAGTCTGAGGGTCTGTTCCTTGGCTTTCTCATTCTTTCTCAGGCTCTCTTTCTCTCACTTTTTCTCTCCCCCTCTCCACTTTATTCCCTTGGTGGAAATAAATACTAATTCCATTAGTCTTCTTGCTTTAAATTCTTCTTTTCACCAATGACCCCTAAATCTGTATCTCCAACCTAGATATTACTCCTAGAATAGCCCACCCCAGATAGCTAGCTGACTATATGGCTTCTTACTTACCTTCAAAATTGTCTTTAGATGCCACTTCTTTACTGAAGTATACAAAACTACTTAATTTAAAATTGTATTCCCCTGCTGTCCAAAACAGATTAGAAATAAGACAAGGATGTCCAATATTATTATTTCTGCTCAATATTGTTCTGAAAGTTATATCCAGGAAAATAAGACCAGAGTACCACTCCTATTCAATGTACTGGTAGAAGTACCAGCCAAAGTAATCAGGCAAGAGAAAGAAAAGAAAGTTAGAAAAGAAGAAGTCAAATGATCCCTATTTACTGATAATATAATCTTATATCTAGAAAACCCTAAAGATCCACCCCAAACTGTTAGATTTGATAAATAAATTCAGTAAATCTGCAGGATACAAAGTCAATGTACAAAAGTAGAAAGTATTTCTATACACCAATAAAGATCAAGCTGCAGACAAAATCAAAAAAGTAAGTTCACTTATAATAGCTACAAAAAAACCTTGCAATATATTTAAATAATAAGGTAAAAGTTTTCTACAAGGAAAACTACTTTGATAAAAGAAATTGTAGATGACACAAATGGAAAAAAAATATCTTATGCTCATGGACTGAAAGAATTGATATTAAAATGAGCAAACTTCCTAAAGCAACTTACATATTCAATGTATTTGATAACAAAATACCAATGTCACTTTTTACATAATTGTAAAAAATCATAAAATTCATATCAAACCAAAAAAGAACCCAAATAGCCAAAACAATCCTAAGAAGAAACAAACAAACAATAACTGTGGAGTTATCACACGACCTGACTTCAAATTATACTACAAGGCCATAGTAACCAAAATAGTCTATACCCAGAAGAAAAAAAAATCATTTCACCATAAGGACATTTTCACTAGATTGTTTATTGCAGCTCAAATCACAATCACCAAGATATAGAATCAACCCAAGTGCTCAACAACCTATGAATGGATTAATAAACTAGTATATGTATACCACAGAATACTATTCATTCATAAAAAGATATGAAGATTTTATACCTTTTGTATTAACCTGGATGGAGTTGAAGAACATTTTCCTTAGTAAAGTACCACAAGAATGGGGAAAAAAGTATCCAATGTACTCAACACTAATATGAAACCAACAGATAAACAACTACATGCCAACAGGAGAGAAAAACACAGTTATATTCAAGTGGGGGGGGAAGGAGAGGAGGGAAAGAGAAAAGGAAGGAATGTGGGGGATTGGTAACTCTCACCCATTATGCATAGTTTAGGAGTACACAGTACACCCCCTCTAAAGGGCTCAACTACAACTTGAACTTTACCTTAGAAACACAAATAACGTAACCTCGTCATTTGTACCCTCATTTTTATCTGAAAAAAAGAATAGCTTGGTTAGTACTGGTATAAAAACGACACATACATCAATATAACAGAGAACTCAGAAATAAAGCCACGTATCTCGGCCAACTTATCTTTGATACTGTTGGCAAGAACACACACAGAAAAAGGACACCATATTCATGATTAAAGATGCTGTAAAATTAGATTTTTCATAGGCAGAAAAATGAAACAGGACCCCTATCAGTCACTACATACAAAAATCAACTCGAGATGGATTATTGGCTTAAACTTAAGGCCTGAAACCATACAAATTCTAGAAGAAAGAATAAGGAAAACTCTTCTGGACACTGGTCTAGGTCTAGGCAAGGAATTTATGACTAATACTTTAAAAGCACAGGCAATAAAAAACAAAAATTGACAAATGGGACTTAATTAAACTAAAAAGCTTCTGCACAACAAAAGAAGTAGTCAACAGAGTGAACAGATATTCTGAAGAGTGGAGTGGGAGATAATATTTTCAAATTATGCATCCAGCAAGGTACTAATATCTAAAATTTCCAAGCAACTTACCACCACCAACAAAAAATAATTCCATTTAGAAATGGGCAAAGAAAATGAATAGACAATTTTTTCAAAGAAGACATACAATGGCCAATAGGTATATGTAAAAATTCCCTTCATTACTAATCATGAAAGAAATTAAGTTTAAAACCACAAGGAGATATCATCATATACCAGTCAACATATCCGTCATTATAAAATAATGGCTATTATTAAAAACAACAAAAAATAACATGTTGGTGAGGATACAAAAAAAGGGAACACTTGTATACTGTTGGTAGGAATGCAAATTAGTACAACCTCTATGGAAAATAGGATGGGTATTTCTCAAAGAATAAAAAATACAACTACCATTTGATCCATCAATCCCACTATAGGATACCTACACAAAAGAAAATAAATCATCATATTAAAAAGATACTCATGGGCGGCACCTGTGGCTCAAAGGAGTAGGGCACCGGCCCCATATGCCAGAGATGGCGGGTTAAAACCCAGCCCTGGCCAAAAACTGCAAAAAAAAAAAAAAAAAAGATACTCACCGTCATATGTTTATTGCAGGACTATTCACAATAGAAAAGACATGGAATTAACCTAAGTGCCCATCAACAGAGGATTAGATAAAGGAAGTATGGTATATATCAGCAATGGAATATTATTCAGCTTTGAAAAAGAATGAAATCATGTCTTTTTCAACAAAATGGATGGAACTGGAAGCCATTATCTTAAGTGAAGCAAGTCAGAAACAGAAAGACAGATATCCTTACTCCTAACTTGGAACTAAATAAAGTATGTTTATGGACATAGAGTGTGGGAAAATGGACAATAGAGACTCACTCAGAAGGGTACAGAGGTGGGGAGTGGATAATGAGAAACTACTAATGGGTACAACATACCATGCATATTATTTAGGTGATAGATACACTAAAAGACCTAACTTCACCACTATAAAATACATCCATTTAACATAATTACATTTTTACCTCTTAAATTTACACCAAAAAAGAAAAGGAATTCAGATTAGGAAAGTTAAATTATTTCTTTTTGCAGATGACATGATTTTCTGTATACAGAATTCTATGTAATCCACAAAAAACAGAGATTATGAAATCTGTTCCATTTTATTTCTATACAGTAACAATGAATGACACCAAAAGGAAATCAAGAAGAAAATTCTAATTACAATCGCACGTGAAAAGATGTTCAACATTATTAGTTACTAGAGAAAGGCAAATCTCAACTACAATGAGATCCCACTCCATATAGTTAGAATGACTATAATAAAAGAGATGAACAATAACAAGTATTGACAAGGATATGGAATCCTATAGGAACTTGGAATCCTAACGCATTGCTGCTAGGAATGTTAAGATGAGGCAGCGGCATTGGGAAATAGTTTGACAGTTCTACAACTGTTAAGGTTACCATTTAACCCAGAAATTCCACCCCTAGATATATACTCAAGAAAATTGAAAAGATGTGGCCATATAAACACTTGTACAAGAATCTGTTAAAACCCTTATTCATAGTAGCAAAAAGGTAGTAATAGTCCAAGTGTCCATCAACTGAAGAAAGGATAAACAAAATGTGACACATCAGTGGAGTGGACTATTAAACAGCCACTCAAAGTTACAATATAAAGGAATCACAAAGCTTCAGGGATAACCCACATACATCACCCTACATGTTACATGCTTCCATTAGTATGAAATGTCCAGAATAGGTAAATCCACAGAAACACAGAAAGGAAATTAATGATTTTTCCAAGCTGGAGGAAGCAGGAAATGGATAGTGACTGAGTACAGGTTTTTTTGTTTTTTTGTTTTGTTTTTTTCTAATTGGCTGATGATGAAAATGTTCTGCATAATATAATAAATTACACACTTTAAAAAAGTGGAAGAATTTTGTGGCATGTGAATATCTCCATAAAAATCATATGATAATAATATAAAATGCATCATTGAAAAAAAATTTCATTCTGCAACTTAGCCCATCCCTGTCCTTAAACTGTACATATTTTTCTACATCACTTATCACCTTCCAACATAAATTACTTATTAATTATATTGAAAGATCAGCTCTCCCTATGACAGGCACTAGAAAATAAGCTGTATAAGGACAGGGTTTTTCTTTTGTTGTTTTTCTTTTGTATTTTTTTTAATTTTTTTAATTTAATTTAAGTGCCTGTAACAGTACTTGGCACAAGCCCTCAGAAATTTTGTTGATTGTTGAGTAGACCTTTGCTAAGGTCTTTCAGAACCATCTTGGGTTCACTCAAAAGAGAATTACAGTGCTCAAATGTCTTCACAAAAAGACATTTGGAAAAACCTCAGCAACAGAAACATGCCAGTAGGGCTCTTAAAGTCTGTTTGGGGATTGGGGTTCTTTTTATTTTATTTGGGAAGGAGTCTGAAAAATCCAGAGCATACTATCCACTATTTCCTGAATATACAAAGTTCAATCAACAAACAGATAGCTAATGTTGAATCATCTTCGTGATGTGCCATATGCTAATCACTAGGGGTGCAGGGATGCCCTCCAAACCAGCACTCTAGCAGACATTCCGCCTTAAAGCCCCAGTCCAGATTGTTTTCCCAGCTTCATAGGTCTTTTCTACTTCTCTGCCTATCCTCATCCTTCCATGCCCAGGCCCATTACTCCCTCTTTCAAGAAGCCTTTCCAGCTAGTCAAATCCACACTGATCTCCCTCTATTCTGACTACCTGGTAGTGTTAATCTTACCTATAGCAACCTGCCTCGATGTGCACGCATGTGTGTGCATGAGCATGCACGCACTTGCCCATGATTCTTCCTTATTTAAAAAATTCCAGTAAGTATAATAGCAATGAGCTGGAACACAGTGGGTCTTTAACTGAAATGAGTGAGTGAACAGCAGTTAAAGATGGTGATTTGTATGTACTGAGTTCAGGCAATGTAGGAAATCAGTCCTTTGACAGCAAAAGAAAAAAAAATAGCAAGCAAAGAAGAATCTTCATGGTTTGCATAAAAGTGTAACTATTACAGGTGGCCCAATTCCCAGTTACTTTGTTCCTGACACCAGAGACCTGTTTTTCAATCAAAATTGCAGCAGCTGTGGAGCTGTAAGGCTGGGCTGGCACCTGGGTCAGAGGTTCCCCATTAGTGCTGGCAGATTTTTCATAATCAAGACACTTCTGAAATGCTGAACCCTACGCAGTGCCAAAGGTTAACGATTCAGTGTGCAGGGACTGAAGCACAAGGCAGGGCATCAGACAGCTCAGAGAGCGACGCCACCAGTGGGCCTGTTCTTGCTGCTCCAGTTACATTCTTGAATCTATTGGACATTTGCCTTCTTGCTGAGGAGTCATTCTGCAGAGAATGCTCATTAAGCAGGCTGCATTAATCCTGTTTTTCTAACCCTGGTTCATGTTTACGCATTTGACAGTCAACATTTCTGAGCAATCCCTCTGTACACCATTGAATCTGGTTATGCACAAGCAAAGAGAATTGGAGAGTGAAAGGGTTCCCTGCTGAGTTCAGTATAGACTGGCAATCTGGACAGTTTCACATAACAATTACAACTTGCTTTTGGTTGTAGAACATTAGTGGTATATGAGAGACCACTTTATTCCACTCCATTCCTGCTGGTGTGGGCTGTTTCACATCATGATGATTGAGCAAAATAAACTGAAATTAATTTAGATTAAAATCTGCTGACATTCAGTAAGAAAAATGATGATAACCTGTGGTTTTAGAACTGGGATATTGTTTCAAAAAACCAAGTGGTCTATAATTCATTAGACTTTTATATCTCTCTGCCTTTTTCCCCCTTTCAAAGAACATTACTGAGGGCACTTCATATTCCAGCTCCCTACTCCCCTTGGATATCCTACTGTTGTCCAAGACTCAAGATATTCCAAGCTCCTCCTTCCCAGCCTCATATCATTTCTGGCCTTCATTGTTTTCCTATTTCTTTCAATGATTCCTTTCTTTAGCTTAAAAGCTTCCACATCAGAAAATATTTCCTACACTATACTGTAGGGTGCTCCAGAGAAACTGCATTTATATATATTCTATGTATATACTATATGTAATACATACATCATATATATGTATTATGTATACATATGTACATTACATAAAGGATATATAGACACACTGAATATATTCATATTATATATATATGTATTACACATAGGATATATATACATATACATACAGAATATATACACACACACGTATATCTATCTATAATTTATTATAAGTAATTAGCTCTCATGATCATGCAGGCTGACAAGTCCAAAATCTGCAGTGTTCCAATTTGAGTCCAAAGGCTGGTAGCTACCGCAGGACCAGGAAGAGCTGCTGTCCCAATCTGGAGGCCATCCAACAGGAAAATTCTCTCTTACTTGAGAAAGGGTCAGCCATTTGTTCTATTCAAGCCTTCAGTTGATTGGATAAGGCCCAACACATCATGAAGGGCAATCTTCTTCACTCAGTCTAACAATTTAAATGTTAATCTTGTCCAAAAATACCCTCACAGAAACACCCAGAATGTTTAACCAAATATCTGGGCATCCAGCGGCCCAATCAAGTTGACCCATAAAATTAACTATCATAGTACATCTCTAAAGATTGATCTTCTTATCCCTTCTTTCTAGGTTACCTCAGAATCTTTCCTATACTGTAGTAAGGACTCTTGACTATCCCCCCCTCCCACCTCCAGTCTCTCTCTCTCCTCCCTGAGTACTTCTGGACTAGACGTTTATATTATCCTATTACCCTATAGATAAATCCCACTGACCTCTGACTTCATGTCTTAACCTGGCTTCTACTTCACTTTCTGACTTCCAGAGCCTTCTATGATTCCATTGTATATTTTTTCCTCTTCTCAGAAGTTTTAAAACTTCTTGCAACTATGATGAAACCCAGGCCTCCCTTGAGTTCCAAGGTAACCACCCTGAGCATTTTGGTCTATAAGATAAAAGCAATATGTACTTACTTTGATCCATATATATGTTTCTACAGATACATGGTATTTCTTCCCAAGGGCTTATATTTCTCTGTATATAGTCATATACCTATGGGAAAATACAAGAATAGAGTGTGGCAACATAGTCCACTCAAAGGAAAATGAGCAAAGACTATTCAGAGCTTGACAGAGCAAGCAAGTCAGCCACCAATACTTGCATTTCACAGATACTCAAAGGTAGGCAGTCGACTATAAAAGCTTTATAGTCGAAAAACAGGGAAGGCTGAGGTGCGCGTCAATTGGAGATTATTGGAATAAGAAAAGCTGGGGGTAAGCTAACAAGAAGGAGGACATCCTATGTAATTGATGAGGACAGCATATTTTGCTTTCTCTGGTTCATTCTAAATTGGAAATGGGGCAAAACATAGCATAGTGGGCAGTTAATTGATTAAGTCCTGGCTGTTGGGGCCAATCACTGCAGAAGCTGTGATTTGTCTTCCTGGACTGGTAGCTACAGATTATGAGTCAGCATTCCATTGTATGCATGGTCTATGGTCCTCTTGTAAAATCAGTTTCTTGAGAGAGAGACAGACACAGAGAAACCCTGATGAGATTAAAATAATATTATATCTAGACGTGAAACCACTTGAACCTGGCTTAGAGCACTATAGTATGAAAGGTGTCTCCAAGTGAAACAAACACATCCAGAGGACAATGAATAGCTAAATAATAAATAACGCTTTTAGATGATGTTCAGTCCAAAGCCCTAACCTAACATATGACTCTGATAAGTAAAAGGAAGGATTTCTTCTGCTTATGCTGGAGAGTCCTGAGTTACAAGCAAAAGGCCCTACCCTCACTGAGGAATTGCTAATCAATGGCATAAATTCTTAGTAATGCACAATGAGTAAGTTATAGAGATCTTGCTAAACAAAATTATACCTATACAATATTATACCTGTATTGTACACTGAGAAATTTGTTGATAGAAAATTCATGCTAAGTGTTATCATAAAATTAAAAAAAATTTTAAAGATTCATTTTAGTTGCTAATGTAGATAATATTATATTCCATTACTTTTCTATTTGGGTAGTGTTAAAATATAGGAAAGGAAATGCTTTATAAATGTTTGACTTTTTTTATTAAATCATAGCTGTGTACATTAATGCAATCACGGGGTACAACGGTGCTGGGTTTTTTTTTTTGTTTGTTTGTTTTTTGGCCAGGGCTGGGTTTGAACCCACCACCTCCAGCATATGGGGCTGGCACTCTACTCCGCTGAGCCACAGGTGCTGGTTTTAAACACAATTTGAAATATTTTCATCAAACTGGTTAACATAGCCTTCACAGCACTTTTTAGTTATTGTGTTAAGACATTTGTATTCTACATTTAGGAAATTTCACATGTACCTTGTAAGATGCACACCATAGGTGTGGTCCTACCAATTACCCTCCCTCCACCCATCCTTCCCCTTCCCCTCCCTATTCCCTATCCTCTTTACTTGGTTTCATAGTAGAGCTGAGTACGTTGGATACTTTTTCTTCCATTCTTGAGATACTTTGCTAAGAAGCATATGTAAACATGAAAGAGGTGAAGTCTCCATCTTTCTTTAAGGCTGCATAGTATTCCATGGTATACATGTACCACAATTTGCTAGTCCATTCATGGGTCGATGGGCACTTGGGCTTCTTCCATGACTTAGCAATTATGAATTGGGCTGCCATAAACATTCTGGTACAAATATCTTGGTTATAATGTGATTTTTGGTCTTCTGGATATATACCACATAGAGGTATTGCAGGATTGAATGGCAGGTCTATTTTTAGATCCCTAAGTTTTCTCCAAATATCTTTCCAAAAGGAACATATTAGTTTGCATTCCCACCAACAGTGTAGAAGTGTTCCCCTTTCTCCACATCCACGCCAACATCTCTGCTTTTGGGATTTTGTGATATGGGCTAATCTTACTGGAGTTAGATGATATCTTGTGACCAACTTGCTAATCATTCTCATTAGTTATACATAAGATCTGTTATATAAAAGATCAAAACGTATTTATAATCGTGCTAACCTGTGTCAGTAGTTCCACCTCCATTTTTTTGGTCTCACCTTAATTCATGGGTGAAAACACCCAGAATAACTTTTAACAATGGTGAATGTGCTTGTCATTTGTCTCTTTTAAAGGGAATCCACTGGTATTTAATAGTCAGCCAGAG
>CAUYPK010052760.1:0-22803 GCA_963574355.1 Loris lydekkerianus | reverse complement strand
CCCAGACAATGCCCAACGTTCTCCACACTCCTGCTCAAGCTCTCCCCAAGGCAGCTCAACTGAGTGCCAAGTCCAAGAACACCAAAACAGTTCACAGGTAAGGCCTTTCCGGTTTGCAGTCTCACTGCTGCTTGTACTCATGGTTGCCGGCATGATTAGGTTGATCGAACACATGTAGCCACTTGCCAGTTTTCCACTGTTCTTGTCCTCCTCCTGGGGTCCAGATGTCCCTTGCTGGCTCCCTGTATCGTCAGAGGGATGATCATAGGCAGATCCCACTAGCCAGAGATGCCTGGAGTCTTGTCTCCCCAGACTCGCTGTACCCAGTTACAGGGAAGCTGTTACTCGGCAGCCATCTTTAATCCAATTCCCTCAAATTTTCATAGAGGTAGTGACAGTGGCAAGGAATGCACGACATAAAAATTACAATGAAATTAATATTGTCCAGAATACCAAAGCTGCATTCAAATCATTTTCTTTTAATTGGCAACATTGTGCTTTCTTATACAATTTTCAATAAGTAGTCATGAGGATTTAAATTTTGTAGAGAAAGTTGATTGTACCATAATGCTACAAACATAGTATTAAGTGAACATTTTTAAATCAACTGTGTTATTGAACAAAATCAAGAAAAATTATATACCTTTAAATCAAGTAAGTTGTTCTATACATGACAGAACACACTCTATTGCTTTTCCCTTGCTCTCAGTTCATTTGTCTGATATATGAACATTTAGTTGAAAATAAAGAGTTAAGCAAACTCCTAGAGAATACCTTGCCTCTGTTCCTAAAAGATTCTGAAATTGAACACTTTGGGGAAAAATTCTATCTTTAGTTTCTCTATTCTTTAATAAAGAGACATCTTCTGGGTAGATGTCAAGGGTGTAAGCATTTTTAAACAAATAGCAAAATCCAGGGGACTTAATAAAATATATAATCTAAATAAATGAACAAATAACAGCTATTGAGTTAGCTATTGAGTTAACAGGCACTTTAGCAACATTATCTCCAATTGTTACACTTATAACATTCCTTAAAGATAGGTATCACCCACCCCCCTCGCCTAAAACCTACCCCTCCATCACATCCTCAGCCTGCTTCCACCACAAATGAGGAATCTAAAAGTCAGAGATATTAAGTAAGATACTAAATGCTAAGGCTGAAGGTCATAAAACAGAGTAGATTTGCAATCACTTTTACAATCATTACACAATGCTAACTCTAAAGGAATCTTCAAGTAACAGGACCAAAAACATACACAGTATTTCTTTTCCAAAGCAGTAGAGCAATATTCTCTTTGGAAAAAAAAAAAATTATTTATGCTTCTAATAATAAGTATTATATGTGGTTATCATAGAACATTTGTAAAATATATGAGCAAAAAAGAAAATAGAAATAATCACTAATTATATAAGTAATTACATAGTGCATGTCATGGATGCTGTGCTACTAAATCTCCCCTTCAAGGATTTAACTTCAAAAGTATTGGAAAGTTGTGGCTTTTACCATTCACTTTTCAGCTGTCTTTTAGAATTTCACTGGCCAAATAGAGACATCTAGCCTAAAGTCAAAGTCCTTGACCAAGGACAATCTGCATAAAATGATAAATAGCTATGTGGTTATGAAGACAGCCCATTTCCCCCACTTTTTCCCTTTCCTTTTTCTGCTAACTTTCTTCCCATCCTCAATTCTAGAACTCTTCCTTAAGTTAGGAAAAATTATCCCTGTGAAGTCAGATGACTCCTTGTTGTGGCCAATGCCA
Source organism: Loris lydekkerianus (assembly GCA_963574355.1). NCBI lineage: Eukaryota > Metazoa > Chordata > Mammalia > Primates > Lorisidae > Loris > Loris lydekkerianus. Next base: position 21,041 of record CAUYPK010052760.1, on the reverse strand, counting down.
CAGACCAACCTCTCTCTCTGTCCAATCACGATTTTTTTTTTCCTTTTCCCCCATACAGGAGTTGAATCTTAAAGGATTATACCAGGGAAGTAAGATAAACAACAATACAATAATAGTAGGTGACTTCAACAGTCCACTGCTACAATCATTGAGGCAAAAAAATCAAAAAAAACACTGGACTGAAACTGGACTCCAGAACAAATAGACCCAACAGACATTTACAGAATATTCTACCCAACAACTGCAGAACACACATTTTTCACATTAGCACATGGAACATGTTCCAGGACAGACCATATGTTAGGCCATAAAACATGTCTAAATACTTTTTTGGGGTTTTTTGTTGTTGTTGTTGTTTGTTGTTTGTTTGGAGACAGAGTCTTACCTTGTCACCCTTGGTAGAGTGCTGTGGCATTATAGCTCACAGCGTAGAGTGCTGTGGCATTATAGCCCACAGAAACCTCAAACTTTTGGGTTCAAGCAATTCTCTTGACTCAGCCTCCCAAATAGCTGGCGCTACAGGTGCCTGCCAAAACGCCAAGCTATTTTTAGAGACAGGGTCTTGCTCTTGCTTAGGTTGATAAACACATTTTTTAAAAATTTAAATCATATCAAGTATCTTCTCAGAACACAACAGAATAAAACTAGAACTCAATTCCAAGAGAGGCTTTCAAAACTATATAAATACATAGACATAAAACAACTTGAATGATATTTAGGTCAACAATGAAATCAAGATGGAAATTTTTAAAATTTGTCAAAATGAATGTCAAAACTTATCAAAATATCTGGGACATAGCAAAATCAGTGCTAAGAGGGAAATTTATACTGCTAAATGCCTACATCTAGGCAAAGATAGAAAAACCACAAATTAACAACCTACCATTAGACATTAAGCAACTAGAAAAACAAGAATAAATGAGATCTAAAGCTATCAGAAGACAAGAAATTAAAAAAGATCAGAGCAAAACCAAACAAAGTTTAAACCAAAAAAAGTATTAATGAAAGAAATAGTTGGTTCTTGGAAAAGATAAAACTGATAGACCACTACCTAGATTAAATAAAGGAGAGAATCAAATAAGCTCAATTGGACATGAAAAAGAGACATTATAACTGATACCACAGAAACACAAAGGATTATCTAAGACTACCATGAACACAAACTAGAAATTTAGAAGAAATAGACAAATTCCTGGAAACATATACCCCCAAGCTTGAATCCAGAAGAAATGGAAGTCCTGAACAGAACAATAATGAGGAGTGAGATTGAATCAGTAATTTAAAAACTCCCAGCAACCAAAGCCCCAAATCAGATGGATTCAGAGCTTAATTCTACCAGCCATTCAAGGAACAGGTATTAATCCTAATGAAACTGTTCCAAAAGATCAAGGGGAAGGGAATCCTCCCTAATGCATTCTACAAAGTAGGTATCACCCTGCTACCAAATCCAGGAAAGGACACACAAAAAAGAAATTTTATATACTAATATCTCTGATAAAAATAGTTGCAAAAATCTCGGCAAAATACTTGCAAGCAGAATTCAGCAGCACATCAAAAAGACACTTCACTATGGAAAGAAGGAAACACTTCTACACTTTTGATGGGATTTCAAACTAATGCAGCCATTTTGGAAAGAAGTATGGAGAATCCTCAAAGATCTAAAAGTAGACCTTCCATCTGATCCTGCAATCCCATTCCTAGATATCTACCCAGAAGAACAAAATCATTGTACCACAAAGACATTTGCATCAGAATGTTTATTGTAACTCAATTCATAATTCCCAAGTTGTGGAAGCAACCTAAGTGCCCATTAACCCATGAATGGACCAACAAACTGTGGTATATATATACCATGAAATACCATTCAGCCATTTAAAAAGATAGAGACTTTATATCTTTTACATTTACCTGGATAGAAGTGAAATACATTCTTCTTAGTAAAGTATCGCAAGAATGAAAAAGTACATATTCAATGTACTCCATACTAATATGAAACCAACATATAAACAATTACATGCTCATATGAACAATAAAACACAAATATAATCTGGTACAGAAGTAGAGAGAGGCGGGATGAGGGAGGGGGAGAGGGGAGGAAGATTGGCAGAAGGAAGGAGGGCATGAGGCAGGATCTCACCCAGTGTGCACATTGTGAGAGTGTATAACATGCCCCCTGGGTGAGTGGCTCTTTTACAACCAGAACTTTACTCTGGAAGTGAGAGCAATATAACCTAAAAATTTGTTCCCTCATATTAATTTGAAATAAAGAAATAAATTTTTAAAAGACAGTTCACCACAATCAAGTGGATTTATCCTTGGAAGTCAATAAATGTTGTTCAGCACATAAAGATAATTAAAAACAAAAGCCATATGAATGCCTAAATAGATGCAGAAAAAGTATATGATAAAATCCAGCACCCTGCATAATAAAAACCCTCAACAAAATAGGCATAGATGGAACATATGCCAAAATAAAAGCCACATATGAAAAACCCACAGGCAACATCATACTAAATGAGGAAAAATTAAAAACATTCCCCCTAAGAACATTCCCACTTTCACCACTTCTATTCAAGATAATAACTGGAGGTAATCTAGCCAAAGCTGTCAGGCAAGAGGGCATTCAAATTGGAAAAAAGGAAGTCAAATTATTCCTGTGTGCTGCTGAAATGGTCCAATATCTAGAAAACCCTAAAGACTCCTCCAAACATTCCTAGATTTGACAAATAAATTTAGTAACATCTCAGATTACAAAATCAACATGTGCAAATCAGTAGCATTTCTTTGTATATACCAATAACAACCAAAGTGAGAATCAAAACAAGACCTTAAATCCATTTACAATAGCTGCAAAAAAAAAAAAAAAAAAACAATAGACTGCCAACAATATACTTAACCAAGAAGGTGAAAGATGTCTACAAGGAAAACTGCAAAACACTGATAAAAGTAATTGTATATAACACAAACAAATGGAAAAACATCTCATGCTCATGGGTTGGAAGAATATCAATATTGTTAAAATGACTATACTGCCCAAAGAAATCTACTACACACTCAATGTAATTCCCATTAAAATACCAATGTCATTTTTCACAAAACTGGAAAAACGTCCTAAAATTCATATGGAATCAAAAAGAGCCTGAATAGACAAAACAATCCTCACCAAAATGAGCAAATTTGGAGGTATCACATAATCTGACTCCCAGTTATACTACAATTATACTACTATACTATAGTGATCACACAGCATGGTGCTGGTGTAAAGGTAAACCCAGAGATGAATGGAACAGAATAGAGAACCCAGAAATAATGTCATGTACTCACAACTAACTAATTTGAACAAAACTGGCAAAAACATACACTAGGGAATGGATAGCATGTTCAATAAATAGTACTGGGAAAATTGGAGAGCCACATGCAGAAGAATGAAACTGGATCCTTATCTCTCACCACATATAAAAATTAACTCATGGTGAATTAAGGAGTTAAATGTAAGAGCTGAAATCATGAAAATAAAAGAAAATCTAGGGAAAACTTCTGACACTGGCAGTAGGTTAAGAACTGAAGATTAAGTCTATAAAAGGAAATACAAAAAAAGCAAAAATAAATAAGACTTAATTAAACTAAAAAGCTTTTGCACAGCAAAATAATCAACAGAGTAAATAGAATACTCAGATATGGAATAAAATGTTCACATTTGACAAAGGACTAATATCCAGAATATACAGCGAATTCAGACAAATTAGCAAGAACAAAACTAATAACCCTACTAAAAAGTGGGCAAACAACATAAAAAGACATTTTTCAAAAGAAGATATACAAATAGCCAATGAACATATGAAAAAAATGCTCAATATCCCTAACCATCAGGGAAATGCAAATTAAAATAACATGAGATAGGCTCAGCACCTGTAGCTCAGAGACTAGGGTGCCAGCCACAAACACCAGATTTGGCGGGTTCGAATTCAACCCAGTGCCTGCCAAACAACAATGACAACTCCAACCTCCCACCAAAAAAATAGCTGGGAGCTGTGGCGGGCGCCTGTAGTCCCAGATACTTGTGAGGCTGAGGCTAGAGAATTGCTTAATCCCAAGAGTTTGAAATTGCTGTGAGCGCCAGGTCACTCTACCCAGGGTGACAGCTTAAGACTCTGTCTCATGACTCAGTGCACGTAGCACAATGGTAAATAAATAAAATTTTTTTAAAAAGACTGTCTTAAAAAAAAAAAAGCAACAATGTTGTTTTCAAATTTCACAGCTTCTTTTTTGCCTTCTTCCACAAATTCCAATTGCAAATACAAACCTACCTAAAAGATTTTTTTTTTTTTTTGAGACAGACTCTCACTTTGTTGCCCTCAGTAAAAAATATTTTTGAAGAATCAACTTCTACAGAGAAATCTTAACAAAATTTAAGGCAGTCTCGTAAATTTTATTTGGCTGTCATTGCTTTAATCATAAAGGGTTAAGTACCAAAAGTAAATAAAAGAAAATACGTAAGTGGGAAAACTTTGGCTAAAATGCAAAATCGCACCTTGGGGTATGAAGAAAAGGAGGGTTCTAAGAAGAACTGAAGTAGTAATGACAATGATGATGATAATGGTAGAAGGGAAAAGAGGTAATGTTGACATTCATTAGGTGCTTGCTATATTTGCCAGGTACTCTTTTAAGTGCTTTACTTACAATATCTAAATTTATATTAACTGTGACTCCAAGAGTTAGATGTCATTACTGTCATTACTTTATTGTTGACAATAAAGCAATCCAGGTGCAAAGAAATTAAGTAATTAGCCAAAATCCTGGGCTGGGATGTAAACCCTAGCAGATTGACTCTGGAGCTGGCACTCTACTCAAAAGGAAATGGGGGAATGGGCGGCTTCTGTGGCTCAAGGAGTAGGGCGCAGGCCCCATACACCGGGGGTGGTGGGTTCAAGCGCCGCCCCAGCCAAAACTGCAAAATAAAAGAAGAAAAAAGAAAATGGGAAAACAGACTGTCTTTATTTTTAAACACTGCATAGTGGTCAAAAACACAAGTTTTGGATTTGTATATACTGAGCCTGAAGATCCATCACATCATTCACTAGCATTGTGACCTAGGGCAATTTATCTCTGTCCTTTGACTTTCTATCTACAAAATGAAAATAGTAACTCCTCAGAATTGTGAAAATTCAGTGAGGCAATGCATAAAAAGCACTTAGGCCGGTGGGTGCCCCTTAGACCACCTTACCTATTGTTATTATGTATAACAATATTACATATAGTTAACTCAGATAGCAATAACTGGATGAAGGCTTGTAACAGGGAGAGTAAATAGTAACTGAGTTATGGTGTGTTGCCAAATTTCCAGACTATGTAAATTATTAAAAATGAAATTAAATTTGCTTTAAAATTGACCAAACATATAAAAAATATAATTTTGCCAATATATGGAACTCAATAATATTGCTACACGGTAAGTTTTCTTACAAAATCCTGACTCCTGAACATGTCAAAATTCTTCTAAATTTCCTCTGAATTTCTTCTGACCTCAAAATATGTAAAACTAAAATGCTGCAGCGTTGGTGCCATGTCCTCATCGAGTCTCCCGGGGTTGCTTAGCTGCGCCTTGGCCACGGCACTGACAACAAGATCACCCGTTGTATTTCATTCTTTGAGGAAAACAAGTTCTTCTCGAGGAGAAAAGTTGGAACTCACCAAACAATCACTGAAGAAGCCAAAGTTACCAGAAGGTCGTTTGATGCGCCTGAAAGTTCCCACTTTGAGAAGGAACCACTGGAAAAATTTCCAGATGATATTAATCCAGTTATCAAAGAAAAAGGTGGACCCAGGGGCCCAGAACCTACAGGATACGGAGATTGGGAACGAAAGGGCAGTTATGTTGATTTTTAAGTCACGTATTCTTTAATTAAAGTATAATTATTTTTTTTTATTGAATCATAGCTGTGTATGTTAATGCAGTCATGGGGTACAATGTGCTGGTTTTATATACAATTTGAAATATTTTCATCACACTGGTTAGCATAGCCTTCCTGCCATTTTCTTAGTTATTGTGTTAACACATTTATATTCTACATTTAGTAAGTTTCACATGTACCCTTGTAAGATGCACCATAGGTGTGGTCCCGCCAATTACCCTCCCTCTGCCCATCCTACCCTTACCCTTACCCTCCCTTTCCCCTTACATTAAGTCATGTAATTTCCATAATGTGTTTAAAAATATATCTGATGACTTTGGATAAAAATATGCTGCCATAAATTAGGAAAGGGTAAATATTTTTACATTAGCACCTAGTATCTTTAAATTTATTGCAGCATGTAAAGATGATTCGAGCTGTAAACTTTTACTTCATTGTTTTTTCAGTTTAATCAGTTTCTTGTAAAAGGCACATGTAAATAAAATTTAAATAAAAAAATATGCAAAACTACCAAGATGCATTTATGTTTATTAATGAAATTTTGTTTCCTAGAGCATTTTCTTCTGAACTGGAAAAAGCTATAGTATAACAACTGCCAAAAGAATGTTCTAATACATGTATAATTTAACATCAGGAGAAAAAAACTATCATCTCATTGTTTTCAAAATCTATCTGATATTATAATACACTGTCCTTTTTACCACATATGTAAATGAACAGTTACTACTCAGACAGCTCAAAAATTAACTATGGACACAAGGATCAGAAGACTTTTGCAAAGGAGGAGGTTTTACGGTTTTACAGTTTCACAGTGTAGTTTAACTGTTACACAAGCTACAGAATTTGTAAATTCATAAGAATTCGTTTTCAACCTTCTTATTTGTCTCATCATGATGGTAGGTTGATCACAGTTTTGCAAGTTTTGATAAATCTTAAGCAATGAAGAAATAGTTCTACATTCACCCAATTCAGACATAGTAAATTAGTAGCTATTCCAATGGTTTTCACATTCCATTCATGCAGTAGTAATTATTTTCAGGGAAACCTATGTTTTCCCTCACTTTTAATTCAAGCTTTTGAGCAAAATAATAGTGGGGGAAACAAAAGAAAACCTTCATGCAGGTTAGCAATGGTTCTGGTACTAAAAATTGTGGGGGGGGTTCTGTTTACATACCTGCTTAGTATTGAATCCCTCTTCCCTGAGGGTCTTCCTAAGAGAGTGACATCATTACTCAGTCTTAATGTCTGTGACCTGAGATTTTTAAAGGGCTTTATGTAAACTACAATATTGCAATTTTTCTAAGCATTTTTTTTAAAAAGGTAACAACATTACATACTAATTCTGATTTAAAAATATAATAATAAGACAGGAAAGATGGGTGGTGTTCATTGGGTTTTAACTGAATGAAGCAGTTCCCTAAAATAACAATTGTATAGTAAGGGTAAAACACTAACTTAATGTGTATTCATTTTAAGTTGTTAATGTATTTTTAAATGTCAAGAAAAATAAACAACTTTGTACATTTGAAGATTTTTTTTTTTTTCAGCAGCTTTTTGTCTTCAGTGTCTTAATGTGGAACTTAACCCTTACCAAAAAAAAAAAGTAAGTTGGCAAAAACAACCTTCTAGCACAAATACTTTTTTTAGTGAATAATGGTAGCCTAAAACTTAATATTTTTATAAAGTATTGTAATATTATGTCGTGGATAATTGAAATAAAAATTCTCAACAAATGCACCTATTTATCTTTTTAGTTGCTATTTGTGTTTACTCATTAGTTTTTGAAAAATTGGTATATTCTGAATGTATTCTACCATTGAAAAAAATGTTCAGTTACTTGTAACTCCTGAGCAAAATTAAGTAAGTTCTTTATTAAATTCAGAACATCATTGTACTCATCCTGTATAGCTAATCTTACGTATCAGGTGAGTAACATTTTTATAAGTATCTTCTCCTTTTCTTTTTTAAATTACACCAACAAGTTCAGTTAGTTAATAGAGAAATGTAAGTGATTTGAGTAAATGCATATACAGAGAATCTATGTCAGGGATGTAAAATGAAATGACCACTTTTGACCATAAAGGTGTTAATTTTCTTTCTCTCTCTCTTTTTTTTTTTTTTTTGAGATGGAGTCTCACTTTGATGCCCCTGGTACATTTCTGTGGCATCATAGCTCACAGCAACCTCCAACTCTTGGGCTCAGGCGATTCTCTTGTCTCAGCCTCCCCAGTAGCTGGGACTATAGGCGCCTTGCCAAAACACCCGGCTATTTATTTTTAGAGATGAGGTCTTGCTCTTGCTCTGGCTAGCCTCGAACTTTTGTGAGCTCAGGCAATCCACCCACCTTGGCCTCCCAGAGTGCTAGGATTTGTTACTGTTTTATCTGTTTCCCTTGATCTTTGTTCCTGTTTTTGATTTCACTTCTTCTGCCCATTGTGATTTTAACTGAGGATTTTATGTGATTCTATATTCTCTCCTATCTTAGAGTATCAGTTAAACTTTTTAAAACCACTTTTTTTTAGTGGTTTTCCTATAGTTTGCAATATATATTTACAGAAAATCTAATACACCCTTCTGGAGCTTTCCTTTTTTGTTTGTTTTGTTTTTTGAGACAGAGTCTCATCACCCCAGCTAGAGTGCAAAAGTGCTATCATAGCTTACTTGCAAACAACTGGGCTCAAGTGATCCTCCTGCCTCAGCATCCTAAACAGCTGGGACAAAAGGCACACACCACCGCACTGGGATAATTTTTCTATTTTTTGTGAGACAGCTTCTCACTCTGTTCAGACTCCTCTCAAACTCCTAACCTCAAGCAATCCTCCCACCTTGGCCTTCTTAAATGCTAGGATTACAGGCATGTGCCACCAGGCTGGCCTTGGATCTTTAAGCTGTAAAATGAAAGTTAATCCCTCACAGGTTGTTAGGCCGTTTGGATAAATGATACACCTGTACTCTCTATTGTGCCACCGAAATTACTTACTTCAAGGGGACCTTTAGGTCCTTTCCATCAGTGATCTATTAAAATTTGATCTCAGAAATAAAATTCCGGACTCTGAAGTAAATGTAACTGATGATAATTAAAGTATTAATCCCTGGCTTTGTGCAATAGCTCACGTCTGTAAACCCAGTACTCCGGGAGGATTGCCTGAGCTCACAGGTTCGAGACCAGCCTGAGCCAGAACAAGACCCCAGCTCCAAAAAATAGCCAGGAGTTGTGGTGGGCACCTGTAGTCCCAGCTACTCAGGAAGCTGAGGCAAGAGGATCACTTGAGCCCAAGAGTTTGAGGTTGCTGTGAGTTATGACGCCACCACACTCTACTGAGAACGACAAAGAGAGACTCTCCAAAAAAAAAAAAAAAAAAAGCGGGTTAATCCCCTAGGTGAACGACTGTTTATTGTGTTGGGAGACAAAATCCAGTTAGGACGAGCAGACAGCCGCTAAGGAATAGAACTGTTTTGTCTTGCCTGCAGTGGTTGGGGAAAAAGAAATTAAGTTAGATGCTAAAAATTGTTAGATGTTTAAAAATCAGGATATTTCGGCTTGGTGCCTGTGGCTCAAACGACTAATGGGCCAGCCACATACACCTGAGCTGGCGGGTTCGAATCCAGCCCGGGCCACCAAACAAAAATGACGGCTGCAACCGAAAAAACAGCCGAGCGTTGTGGCAGATGCCTGTAGTCCCAGCTACTTGGGCGGCGGAGGCAGGAGAATCGCTTGAGCCCAGGAGTTGGAGGTTGCTGTGAGCTGTGAGGTCACCGCACTCTACCCAGGGTGACAGCTTGAGGCTCTGTCTCCAAAAAATAAAAAAAACTAAATAAAATAAAAATCAGGATATTTCATACTGACATTTAGATTTAAAACTTCTAATTCTGAGAGGACCACTATCAAGTGGAGTGAGTACCTGGCTACCCCTTGAAAAGAGCACAGGCCCTCGGGCAGGGCTGGGCGGCTAGGAGGCCAGGCATTTAAGCACTGCGTCAACTGAGGTGTCCTAAAGGAGACCTACTTCTTAATCATCTTGTGGCAAATGGAGGCTGAGGGCATTTACAGACACCTAGGATTGTCCAGCCTCTGCTCTGAGCATTGCCACCTGAGGACTCGGTCAGGAGCTGAGACACGGGCCTGAATCTGCTTCACGGGGAACGCACGTGGTTGGAGCCTGCTCCTTCCTCCAGCGTGCAGCTCCGGGGCGGAGCAGGGTCCAGCGGGGGCGCCTCGGAGGCGGGGCACGTCCTCCTCGCCCAGTGTCCGCGGAGATACTGAGCGAACCCGCCAGGGGGTAGCGCTGGCTGGTGCTGGGTGTACGCAGCGGCGAAGCCGGGGGCGTCCAGGGGAGCCGGGAGAAGGGGCTGGAGTTCGCCGCCCGCCGAGTTCGCTGTCGTGGCCACACCCCCTCGCCGCGGCCAATCAGCGCCCGCCGCGCCGCCGCCGCGCTCCGGCTCGCCCAGTTCCGCCGCGCTCCCTAGCGCACCCGGGCCCGGACGCGAGCGGACGGCGCGGACATGGTGCGCGGCAGGGTCTCTCGGCTCTCGGTCCGCGACGTGCGCTTTCCCACGTCGCTTGGGGGCCACGGCTCGGACGCCATGGTAATCGCCGACCGACGACCCGGGCCCGCTTAGGCGCGCGCGCGAGGCGGGGGTTTGGGGGTGCCCAGCGGGTCCGGGGAGGTTTCCAACCTTGGAAATGGAGTTTCTGTGAAGTGGGAAGCGGGCGTGGGGGAAGATTGACAGTATAAGTATCCAGAAACTGTCCATGCTCCTGGGTTCTCTTCTTTTCTGTACTTTTTAAGTCTCTCTCTCTCTTTTTTTTTCTTTTTTTTGCAGTTTTTGGCAGGGGCCGGGTTTGAACCCGCCACCTCCGGTATATGGGGCCGGCGCCCTACTCCTTTGAGCCACAGGCGCCGCCCACTTTTTAAATCTCTTTTCCAGTGTTTACATGTCCTGGTTTTACTTGTATGACTCACGTTTTGCTGGAAATTTTAGAGTACATAATATGCAACAACAGCAAAATGGTTTTGTTGGGTCCCCACCAATGAAACCCTGAAATACAGAGCTGGCTGCTTCTGTACCAAGGACTTGAAGGGATTTGTAGTGATGGAAGCCAAAAGGCCTGAGGCTGGGCGTTTTGAGTGGTGGTACCACTTGCTGAGTGACTTAGAGAAGACCCAAACCTCTCTGAGACCTATGGGCCCATTTACGAAATGAAGGTGTCACAGGCTGATAACACCAAGCACATGATATCTCTGGGTCACTGAGAGGATGCCCTCGTGAAACTGCCTGCAAACATGGAAAGGATTTGTTACTGAGAGAGTTATGCAAATGTCAGTCTTAAGAGATGTGATAAAGTAACTTTGACTCCAGGACTTTGATTCCTAGGGATTTCCTGAAGAGCTTTTTCCCCTTACTGAGAATTATTGGAAAGACCCTCTGTGGCCTCTCCCCTACCCCTACATCCAGTGCAGTAGTTCCCAAAGATAGTAGGAGACTTACTTTCGACTCTTAAGGGGGCCTCTACCCCACTGGCCCCTCTGTGATGGCCACAGCAGAAAAACAGTAAGGAGTGAGAAACATCAAATGCTAGGAAAATTGTCCTGTAAGGAGGAGGGGGAGTGGGGTTAGGGAGGGATCCCCAAGGGCTCTAGTTCACACTGTAATATTTTACTTTGTAAACTGAGTGGATGGATAACAAGCTGGTGTCCATTACATTATCTGTGCTCTTTGTGGACCTAAAATGTTTCATAAAGGCCTCTCCTTAAAATGTGCTAAATAGAGAGCAGGTACAGTGGCTCACACCTGTCCTAGCTCTCAGGGAGGCCAAGGTGAGTGGATTGTTTGAGCTCAGGAATTTGAGACCAGCCTGAGTAAGACCAAGACTAAAAATAGGGAACAAAAGTCAGATGTAGTGTCACACACCTGTAGTTCCTGTGACTTGGGAGGCTGAGGCAAAAGGATCACTTGAATCCAAATGTTTGAAATTTTACTGACTTGTAAATTCTAAGCAACTGATCGAGTGAAACTGCCTGTGCCTCTCTGAGCCACGCAGTCTCTCCAAGGCTAGGGTTTCTCTCCATAAAATTAGTATAATAATCTTCATACATGTAAGTGAGATGCCTAAAAAGAGCCTGAGACAGAAGGCCCTCAATAAGAATTGTCTATAATTGCTATTTACATATGAGGAAATTGAAACAGAAGGAACTCTAACTTAGACTTGACTTTGAATTTCTGAAGTGATACGATAGCCTGGGTGACTGTAGAATAAGAAATGAAATTTGTCCATGGGCCTCTCCCCTGGATGAAGGAAGATTATCTGTCACCTGTACTGCAAGCTCAAAAACACTTAAGCATTGTCTTCGGGAGATAGATCTGTCTTGTTAGAATGTGATGCTTTGCAGTTCTGAGGTGGTGGCTTCATATACCCTCACAGCATGTTGGACTGTGTTCAGCACTTAGCCACAGAGTGAACCTCCCTAACAGAAGTAGGATATTTTCTTTCTTTCTTTTTTTAAGAGACAGAGACTCTTGGTAGAGTGCTGTGGCTTCACAGCTCACAGCAACCTCCAACTCCTGGGCTTAGGCGATTCTCTTGCCTCAGCCTCCCGAGTATCTAGGAGTACAGGCACCCACCACAATGCCTGACTATTTTTTGTTGTTGTTGCAGTTTAGCTAGGGTCAGGTTCGAACCTGCCACCCTTGGTATATGGGGCTGGCACCCTACCCACTGAGCCACAGGCGCCACCCGGAAGTAGGATATTTTCATAAAAGAGCCCTGAAACTGTCCTCAGAGTCTCCTAAAGGTTCCTACTAGTTATCCCTCTTGTTAGAAATGTGGAGCGCTCAGGCCTGTGGGTATTTAGAAGTTGCTCACTTGTCCAGGCACAGAGCAAGCTTCCAGAGAGCTGCAGGACCATGAGCTCACAGCCCAGTGCCATTTAACCCCTGGCCACCTCCAGCAATGCTTTTCCTCTTTCCTCATAGTCTGTGAGCTCCCTGGAGTGGCTTTTTGACACCTCTCCTCTCCAGCTCCTAGTCCTGCACCCTGAGCAGCTGGAAGATGTCCAAGGCATCACTGAATAGGCTGAAGACAGCTGCACCCTCATCCTTCCCTCTGTTCACTAAGTCATGCCCTGCTTCAAGGATAACCTATTCTGGGTCCTTCTTCCTCCCCTTCTTGATTCCAGAGGCCCCCCGTTCTCATCCCCTCCTCCACCGTTTTCACCAGTCTCTCCTTTTCTAGTAGTTCCTTCTCCTTCCCACACAGACAGGGCTTCCCACTTTGGATTAGTCTGTAATTGTCCCTGAGACCTCTCTAGCTCCCTTCTGTATCTGCCCCTCCTCCCGGAACTCAATGCCTGTTGCTACCATCCTTTCCCTCTGCTTCCTCCTTAATCTGAAATCAGCTTCTCTTTCCATCCTTCTCTTGGAATTGCCCTTGTTATTTCTGTTGCCAGCGTCCTTCATCCTCGGCTACACTTAGGCTGCCTCCTCTTCCCACCATCTCTCCCCAACGGGCCCCTGCCTTTCTCACTGTTCCTCCTTCTGACACTGAGCCTAGGCCTCCATGTCTTTCTTGTCTCCTGGAATGCTCCTATCAAGGCCCTTTGTCCGTGTTCATGGCTTCAAGTGCCTGCCTTTATGCCAGAGACCGCCAGATCTCATCTGTAGATCTGCTGTGTCACCTCCAGTCTGGCTGCCACCTGGACCCTTTCTGCTGGATTCCTCACCTTCATGCTAACCTCGGGCCGTCTGTGGAAACTCATCATCTTCCACACACTGCCGCTCTCCCTCCTGCCCCTTCCAGGATCGTTCTGCCAGTCATAGGGACTTGACAGCTTCAAGTCACTTTGGGCTCATCTCATCCTTTTGACCCTCACGACCTTCAGAAAGGCCACTTTGCCATCACTTCCTCTCCTCGTAACCTAGAAACTGCCAGTGAGTCTTTAATTTTTGGAGTTTCCTTCTCAGCCTCATTTCAGCTTCAGAAGCCGAAGCTGGGCCAAACCCCGTGGTCACCAGCCCTTAGCACATGCCAGTCCCCTCTTCTGCCTGCACTGCACTGCCACCTTGCCTAAGATAATCTTCCCTCTCAGATCCTTTATGTCTCTTCCCACTGCCACAAAGCTTCCTCCTCTTCGACCCATTGGATCAGGTGCTGTCTTCATCATGAAGCCTTTTCCAGCTTCAAGTGGGTTCAGCCAATAGCATTCTCCACCTGTCTTTCCTAGTTTACATCTTTCCCAGGGACCCAGCATGCTCTGCCTTACATCAGAGTTCTTGCACCCATGGCTTCTCAACCGTGACTTCCTCAATGGCAGGTGTTACCTGTACCCCCTCAGCAAATGGCACCATCTCTGATGCATAGCTGGTGCTCAGCAATGCCTGACACCGAATTCCCACCACTGTGCTCTGACACAGACACAGGTCAGACCCTTAAATGCAGGGATTTGAATTCTGCCTCCATAGATGTGATCTTGGACAAGTCATTAGACCTCTTGAAATTTCATTTCCTCTTAGCCGGGCATTGTGGCAGGTGCCTATACTTCCAGCTACTTGGGAGGCTGAGGCACTAGAATCACTTAAGCCCGAGAGTTGGAGGTTGCTGTGAGCTGTGATGGCACAGCACTCTACCAAGAGTGACATAGTTAGACTCTGTCTCAAAAAAAAAAAAAGAAAGAAATTTTATTTCCTCATCTGTAAGATAGGGATGATAGTGCTTACTTTATAATTTTGTCATGAGGATTAAATTAAACCACACAAACCTCATAGAATAGTATACGTAGCATAATACAAATTTTATAGTAGCAACCACATTAATAATTTTTTTTGCCACAGCTTTAGGCAAAATTATTCAGTAGTCACATCCTATTTTCCTTATTAACGTGTTCAGATCTTCTGCCTGGATTTCTGGGACCTCCGTTATCTGTCCCCTCACTACCTGTCCCATTTGTGCCTTTTGTTTCTGTGCCATAAAAGCCCCTGGGTGTCATATTGCTCTCCCTTTCCTGGATGCTTTCATCTGCCTCTTCGCCATCCAGATGGTTTTGTCCCCCCAGGAATTCCCTCAAGTTCTATTTTGTCTCCCTTGAACATCGGCTCTGCATATAACCAACCACACTTTGTTTTTGCTCACAGCCTTAACTCTTTGCTTGTTCTCAGCTGGTTCTGTGAGTTAACCTTTTCTCCCCACTATATGATGAATCTCTGCAGACAGACTTCTTATTGTTGTTTCTTTAAAAAAAAAAAAAACAAAACTTTGCATCTCCCAATCAGTAAGTGGCATTGAATTTCCTAACAGCTGACTGGTAAACACTTGTTTTCAAAATACTGTTTGATAGTAGAAAGTTAAAATAGCATAAAACAAAATGAAAACAAAGGGTTAATTTGGGTCAGGGCTTTCCTCCTTCATTTTTTGCCAGTCTCCTCTGAGCTTGTGCCATTGTATCTCCAGCTTTGCTGTAAGGAAGGTGCTATAAGGGAGATCAATCCAATTCTACAGACAAGCTTTCTGAAACCTTGGTTTGTTCAATGTGAAGCTGCTTGTAAATGTAACTCTGTTCAAAGAACTGATGGAATGCATGGCTCACTCCTATAATCCCAGCACTCTGGGAGGCCGAGGTGGGTGAATTGCTTGAGGTCAGGAGTTTGAGACCAGCCTGAGCAAGAGTGAGACCCCGTCTCTGAAAATAGCTGGGTATTGTGGTGGGCGCCTGTAGTCCCAGCTACTCAGGAGGCTGAGGCAAGAGGATCACTTGAGCCTGAGAGTTTGAGGTTGCTGTGACACCATGGCACTCTACTAAAGGTAACAAAGTGAGACTCTGTCTCAAAAAAAAAAAAAAAGACAGAGCTGTGAATAAAAACTCTGGAATTTAAAATTGAGCCTTAAATTTGACCTAATAGTACCTGTTGAAATAATTTGCATTCTGCAGGAAGACATTCTTTCATTCATAGCCCCTATGCTCTCTGAGGTACATCAGTGGTTCCATCAGAGGAAGCTCTTTTTGCGCAGTCCTGTGGCATTGTCTGTCCTCGGGACATATCATTCTCCTTGTTATCTTCTGGGCCTCTCTCCCGCAGCACACAGACCCTGACTACTCAGCTGCCTATGTCATCATAGAGACAGATGCAGAAGACGGACTCAAGGGTTATGGAATTACCTTCACTCTGGGCAAAGGCACTGAAGTCGGTGAGTCAAAGATTCCCTGTGGTTCCAGAATACTTACTTTTTACTTAGATTTCAATTCTGACCTTTATTTTTCTGTGTCTATACAGTGCTCAAAGTGAATAAAAACAAGTTTTCATGGTTTGTTATTTTGTTGGGAGAAATTAGAAAGCAGCACAATTTGGCCTCTCTCCTCATAGTCTGCTATAGCCTACTGCTAGAAAATCCTTGCTCTCAGCCTGCTTCTGTGTCAGATGATGACTGTGGCAATGTTATTGCCCTGCTTTTAGCCCTCAGACGTTGTAGACCTTTTACAGCCTGCAGTAGCCGAGTGACCTAAGGTGATGAGAGGGAGGAGGTGTGAGCTTACATGGTAGGGCTTACTGTGATGTGCATAGTCTACCCGCTTTTTAAAGTATTTCACAGCAAAGTGGTTTCAACCTCATTTATTTTCATGGCAGAAAAGACCTTTGGCCCTGCCCAATTTCACAGACTCTTTAGGATACATGCTGAGTGATGTGTGTGTATATATATATATATGTATATATATATATATACATTTTTTTTTCTTTTTCCTATTTTCTTAAACAGAAGACACTGAATATAATATAACCTTTCTCAGAGCTGAGTGTGATCTCAGTGGTGATCTCGGACCCTCTTGTTTCTTAGAGATCCCTAGCAAGTCACAGCAGAACTCCCTGACTGCCCAAAGTACTCTCTCTTCAGTACTATTTATTTAGTTTGAAGACAGAGAAAGAGAAATTTATTATTTTGCTGACAAAGGAGGAAAATGGCAGGTTCTGGTCTCAAAATCCAGATTCCTGCTTGTAAGCAGAAGCACAAAGCTTGTGAAAAGTCTGATTTCATAGCAGAACTTTTAATGCAATGCTTTTTGGATACATAACACAGGCACACATGCATATGGTGCAAAATTCAAGAAGTACACCAAGGTGACCTTTGCCAGATCAATTTGAACAAGCCATTGGCGGCTAAAGCCAAATGACGATAGATTAAGAGTAATGGGCTGGGCAGGAGGGAAACAAATTCTCTCATTTTGCTGGTGATGGGAGACCTGTCCCACGGGTATTTGCCCTCTCACTGGTTGTAGAATAAAAATGTACCCAGCTGAGAGATTTTAATGTTGAGCAGATAAGGAAAGCATGTGTGAGTGTGTGTGTGTGTGAGTGTGTGAACAGCAAGGGAGCCTCTCTTGATCTCTCAGCGGATACTGCCAAGGTGGCCACTGTTCCAACTGCTGTCAGCGCTGGCAGTGAGTCAACCAGCACGTCAGTCCTTCATAGACTTTGCGAGTCTCCTATGTGTCAGGGCTCTGCCAGCCATCCTGAGAAGTCATTTTGAGAGGTATGAGGAGCACAACTTAATGATCTTAGTGAAGCGTAACAATTGCTGTGTTTAAAAAGTGTGTACAAGTGACACAGAGAGAAGGGATTTCTTCTCTTGGTCCAGGAAGCTCAGGGACGGCTTCAGAACAGTGGTCGTGTCTTGATGTAAGAATGAATAGAAATTTGTCAGGCAGATGGAGGAGTCCAGGCTGCGATGCAGTCCTTCCTCCCCCCATTAAGTTAATAATTTACTGTTAAAGTGTTCCCCAGTGTAGTAACTGCTGATCAAGATCCATTCGTGAGCTATGTTTCAGGCTGTTCTGTGGCTTTAATTGTCCCTTGGTTGTAAGTTGAGTACTTGATGAAGATGTTGCCTTTCTCTGTACTGCAAACCGTACAGCATGGCCCTCCAAGGCTGCATAAACTCAGGGAGCTCACAAAAGATACTATGAGATAGGCCGTAGGAACTACTCTCTGTCAACAGCCCATACTTTGAACTATGCTGACTTGGACATATGCAGAGAGACCCTGAGCACTCAGACAGGAAGCTCTTCTGGAATGGTAGCTGAGCTCAGGGTCTGGGGCCTTCACTGACCCTCCTCCCCTCCCTCAGCCCCACCCAGCTGTCCTGGTGGGCGCCTCTGGCAGGGGTAAATCAATATCTCTTCATGACTCCAATAATGGCTCTTCTGGGCTAATGTTGTTGGCTTCCGCCTTTTTCAGACCACAGCGTGACAGAACCTATTTTAACTTTAACCTTACTACTCACTGGAGTCTCACTGAAGATGCTGTTACTCAGCCCTCTCGTGCTAAAGATGAAAAATTCCATTAGCTCATCCTGGTTTTCCTGTGGGCTTTATGAGCTTACTGACCTGATCATTCTATTGTGATCAAAAATAATAATAAGAAGAAGAAAATAGTGCACTTTCCTCCCTACTGTGGAGGGAGTCCTTATGTGTGAGAGAAAGAGGGAAGGTTGTTTTTTTTTGTTTGTTTTGTTTTTTGAGACAGAGCCTCAAGCTGTCACCCTGGGTAGAGTGCTATGGCGTCCCAGCTCACAGCAACCTCTAACTCCTGGGCTCAAGTGATTCTCCTGCCTCTGCCTCCCAAGAGGCTGGGACTACAGGTGCCCACCATGCCTGGCTATTTTTTGTTGCAGCCATCATTGTTGTTTGGCGGGCTCAGGCTGGATTCGAACCTACCAACTCAGGTGTATGTGGCTGGTGCCTTAGCCACTTGAGCCACAGGCGCCCAGCCAGGGGAAGCTTGTTTTTTAAATGTATAGAAGATGTATAGACAAATGGAGGTTTTTGTAGCATTTGGGGGCCTTTTTTTCAACTCATGTTTTTATTAAATGTTTTTAACTAATCATTCATTTTCTCCTTTCTTTGTTTTTTTTTTTTTTTTTAACTTTATTTTTTTATTTTATTTTATTTTATTTTATTTTGCAGTTTTTGGCTGGGGCCGGGTCTGAACCTGCCACCTAGGGTATATGGGGCCAGCACCCTACTCACTGAGTGACAGGCGCTGCCCGTTTCTTTGTTTTTTTTTTTTAATATTTTTTCAGAGAAGTTTTAGGGTCACAGCAAAACTGAGTGGAAGTTAGATTTCCCATACACCCCTGTCCGGGTACATGCACAGCCTCCCATATTATCAACACTCCACACAGAACAAGCTATTTGTTACAACTGCTGAACCCACACTGACACACCAGAATCACCCCACGTCTGTAGTTTACAATATGGTTCACTTTGGGGTTGGAAATTCTGTGGGTTTGGACATGTATAATGATATGTACAATGTTAGACTTGTACTTAACTAGACCAAGTTAGTTTAAATAATAGGAAAAGAAAGAGATAAGGCTGGGAGCAGCGACTCACAGCTGTAATCCCAGCACTCTGGGAGGCCGAGCAGGGTGGATTGCTTGAGCTCATGAGTTCCAGACCAGCCTGAGGAAAAGCAAGACCCATCTCTACTAAAAATAGAAAAATGGAGGCAAGAGGATCACTTGAGCCCAAGTTAGAGGTTGCTGTGAGCTATAAGGACACGGCACTCTACCCA
The DNA here is from genome assembly GCA_963574355.1 of Loris lydekkerianus. Classification (NCBI taxonomy): domain Eukaryota; kingdom Metazoa; phylum Chordata; class Mammalia; order Primates; family Lorisidae; genus Loris; species Loris lydekkerianus. The sequence continues at coordinate 1,569 of CAUYPK010052760.1, read as the reverse complement.
GCGTAACAGCTTGAGACTCTGTCAAAAAAAAAAAAAAAAAAATCTGGGCATAGTCGCCCACACCTATAATCCTAGCACTCCGGGAGGCCTAGGCAGGTAGATTGCCTGAGCTCAGAGGTTTGAGACCAGCCTGAGGCAGAGCAAGACCCCGTCTCTAAAAATAGCCAGGCATTGTGGTGGGTATCTGTAGCTACTTGGGAGGCTGAGGCAAGAGAATCTATGAGCCCAAGAGTTTGAGGTTTGCTGTGAGCTATGGCGCTACAGCACTCTGCCAAGGGCAACAAAGTGAGACTCTGTCTCCAAAAAAAAAAGAAAAAGAAAGGGAAGGAAAGAAAGATGAAAAAGGAAGAATTTTTAAATAGACCAACAAAAGAGTCTTAAGTGCTCATGTTAACACTCAGGCGCAGACATGCTGGGTCATCCACAGGCTTTACGGCCCAAGTGAATTCAAGTCTCTTTGCAGTTAGAGTTACAGGAGAAGACTCTTGGATTTAGTCAGCAAGAAGCTTTCAAGGGCTAATATTTTCCAGATGGATTTCCCACCCATCCCATCACATGTGCAGACCTGAAATGGGCTGCTCTCCACACTGGAGTCTGACCACCACAACCCATATTTCTACTGAATACAGCAAATTTCAGTTAACTTCTTACGGCAGCTTCATGTTGAGCAAGGAAAACCCACATTCTAGAGATGAATATATTGTTGCTTGTCCTAGATGTCCTAGAGCCATCAAAGATGAGGTCATCCTTAGCTTGTGTTCAATGCCCTTGTTACTTCCATGCAGACAAAGAGGTGTGCTTCAGTCAGTGATTTATAGCAACGATCAGATCCATGAGATGGAAGTTTGGTATAGAGAATAACATACCTCACTCTAGGTCACTGACTGACCCCTTAGTTTTCTTTAATTCAAGAGCATCAACCATCAAGGAGCAAGAAGGATTCCATTTATTCCCAATTCTAGGGAATGAATGTCTGAAATGGAATGATTGTGTATCCCATAAACAAAGGCCCTAGAGAGCCTGGAATGGCTGGTTTACCCTCAAATGCTTCATCCTACAACAAGTCAACTCTCAGACAATCATCTGAGAGTTGTCTCATACAGAGCCCAGGCCTGTCCTAAAAGCAGGTGGTTCTGCTTTCAAAATGTTGTTCTCATAAGGATCTGATTGATAGTAAAACTATCTCCTCCACAACTGTCCTATTAAATGATCTAAAAAATTTAGTATTGAAGGTATGTCAACACCAAACAAGTTTTTTTTTTTTTTTTTTTTTTTTTTTTCAATTGTGGAGAAAGGGCGGGGAAAGAAGGCGGGGGAAGAGGTGCGTGACAGGGTCGGGCCAGTGGCATGGTACCATATTGGCTGTATCTAGGTAGAGGCAGGTTCAGGCCGGGCCTTGCTGAATCGTTGCTACGCGGAAGTAGCTCAATGGATCTACTTCTAGTCAGGCTCGGGAAGTTGCACTAGGCCTCAGGCACATGGCAGGGCCCAACAATTCCCTCTTTTGTTTTTTGTATGGCGGAAAAACATAGCCCGTCTTAGGTTGCCTGCTCTTGCAGTTTCAGTCTT
>CAUYPK010052759.1:0-61591 GCA_963574355.1 Loris lydekkerianus | reverse complement strand
TTAAAGAAAGATGGAGACTTTACCTCTTTCATGTTTACATGGATGGAGCTGGAACATATTCTTCTTAGTAAAGTATCTCAAGAATGGCAGAAAAAGTATCCAATGTACTCAGCCCTACTATGAAGCTAAATTATAGCTTTCACGTGAAGGCTATAACCCAACTATAGCACAAGACTATGGGGAAAGGGTCAAGGAAGGGGAAGGGTGGAGGGAGGGCCACGGGTGGGGCCACATCTATGGTGCATCTTAGAATGGGTACAGGCGATTGCACTAAGGTACACAGCTATGATTTAATAACAAAAAATAAATAAAATAAAATAAATAAAATAAAATAAAAATAAAATAAATTAAATAAATTAAAAAAAAAAAAAAAGAGAGATGTGCGTTGCTCTGTTGTCCAGGCTATAGAAGAATGGTGCAATCATAGCTCACTTTGGCCGTGAACTCCTGAGCTCAAGAGATACTCCTGCCTCAGACTCCCAAGTCACTGGTACTACAGGCACACTCCACCACATCTCACTAATTATTTAATTTTATTTTGTGGAGAGGCATAATTTCGCTATGTTGCCTAGGCTGATCTCAAACTCCTGGCCTCAAGTGAGCCCCCCTCCTCAGCCTCCAAGAGTGCTAGGATTACAATAGAAAATACTTTGTCTTCCTAGTTATATACTATATACACTCAAATGTGCACAGTATGTAAATAACTAGGATTACATGTAATAGATGTCCTGTAGTACATACACATATTATACGCATATACATTTTTATATACATAATATTCATTACAGTCCATTTCTTCAGAGGATTTCCTATGTACTATGTACTAACAATACAATGGACAGAAATCAGACATGTTCTTAACTCCTCATGGAAACTGCAGTCTAGAGGGTAAGACAGACATTAAACAAGCAAGCAAGCAAGCAAGCAAACAAGAATACATACATAGATATACACACATCACAATACATATAAAATCACATAAACAGAGTGAAGTAAACAGGTCCTGAAGGGTAAGAAAAGGCTACTGTGAGAGACGGAATGCTTGAACTAAGAGGCCTGAAAAAGTCACCTGGTATAAAGATTTCAAAGCAGAGAACAGCATGTACACCAAGGTATGATGCCAAGAGGGAGCTTAGTTTGGTGGAGAAAGTGAAAGGCCAGTGAAGTGTAGTTTAAATTTCATCACAATACCAACCTCAATTTCACGAAGTTTGGCTCGTTTTTCCTCACTCATTTCAGAGTACTTAGAGAACTTGGACTCAGTCATTTCTTCTTTGATTGGATTAGAGTACAGATGATGTTCTTCAGATTTAGAACTTTGAGTATCTTCTTCATCTTCACTTTCTTCTTCTTGACTTTAGAAATAAGCAGAATACATTGTATGGCAAGGCAGCAAAAAAAAAGTGTTATACTTTACAGTCTAGGCATTTTATTTTTCAGCTTAGAGCTTAAGTAATGTTAGCAAAACATATGAGGACAATTCAACCTCACCACAATTTCTGCAAAATATATGAACAATAATATTTTATAGATAATTTTATAACTATATTCTACAAACTGCTGACATGGACATTTCCCTAACAAGCTAAATGCCCATATATTGAATCTACACAAATGCCCATACTGTGCTAGCTAGGACACAAAGGGACTTTCCCTTTGTTCACACTTCCATACGAAAACAATAAAAGAACATGAAGATTCAAAGAAAAAAAAAAAAAAAAAACAGAAACTTCTGCTTTGTGTCTTTGATAACATGCCACATCTTCCTATTTTTTTTTTTTTAAATCAACTTCCTTTGCAATGATTTTAAAAGTGTCAAGTACTTCCTAAAAATTACCAATACAAACCTTCAGGAGAATTAGGGAGTAGAGATTGACACAAACACAGTGTCAAGTACAAAAATAATTATGAGGTGATTACCAGAGAGCAAAACTCAAATTTATGCACAGGAAAATATTTTCCTCTTTTATTCTAAGCTCTGAAATATTACATTTAAATAACAGAATGATTATAATGTAATACTTTTCTTAGTAATGAATATTCAAAAGTAAAGGAGCATAACTTTCCCTCACATTAAACTCACATTTTAGAAATCACTTTTTATAGAGCCCAAAACAACATTTGATGACAAAGATTCTAAACAAATGCATTTGATTAGTTAACTATGAAGTGAGAACATATAACCTAGCATAACAAACTCAAAAGCTAAAAGAAACCAAAGCATCAAAACCAGAAACCAAAAGCTCTTTCTTCACTGGAAAACCAACGGAGAACTAAAAACGTTCCTCTCACAAGCTTTGTAAAAGGGAAGTTTTCCACTTCACTATTATTTCAACCATACCTCTTAATGAAAATGAGAGTATTTACAAAAAAGAAACTGAGAATATTCGAAACTCAGATTCTTACTTTTGATTTTCCTCTTCTTCTGATTCTTCATGCTGGTCAAATAACTCCCATTTAGAAGTTGTAACAGCTGAATGGAAGGAAAAAGAGGATGTAATTCCATAAGGTAAATTAACATTTTTGCAGAAGCACAGTAGAAGCCAAGCTTTAGAATTGAAAAGTTTATATTACAGAAGTTTTTATCTATGTTTATCTATTCCTTGAATAGCCATTCATATGTGCTAAATCCTTCTTTTTCCTCACACCTATATTATTAATTTTATTCAAATTCATAAAGTAACAAATAATGTTATCTTTACTCCTGTGTTGGTTGGTTAAGATTTATTTTATTAGAACCTACAAATATTAAGACCAGGTCCAAGGAAGTTTGAAACGCAGGCCTAAACTGTATCTAATAAGCCTAGCATGATGGGAGGGTTAAAGCTTGGTTTCTCTGAAACTGACCTCTAAGTAGATTTCTAAGTAGGTACAGAGGTCCCATCTACATTTTCTACTAAAATGCTTTAACCCAAAAAGTTTTCAGTGATTTCTCTGATTACTCTCAAAGCTTCCAAACTGAAGGACCTAAGAAAACTATAACAGCAACACCAACCACAATAAAAACTAACTTTAGACACAAAATACGGAAACAGTATTAATGTTGTATTGTATTAATAAAAGGAAAACACACACACACACAATCCTATCTATGATTAATTTACAATACTTAATTTTTTGAGGCTCAATAGTTCTTGTGCTTTTACTCACCCTGTGCTTCCAATTCAGATTCATCTACAGCTTCCCATTTTGATGGGGCCACTTTAAATATAGGCTCATTCTTCTTCGAGTCTTCGGTTGCATCCACTATTGGGGAAAAAGGAGCCATTAACCCTAACTACTAGGAGATAACCCAAATTACTGGATTCATGAGTATTCACTCTATTATTAAAAAAGCAAAGCAAAATAAAGCTACTCATTGACAAATAATGACAGTATTAAGGATTATAATGTGACCAGAAAAAAAGCCCTTTTCTTGGCCCAAACGTATTACTGGGCATTTAAATTTTTTAAAGTCAGAAACAAAATAAAAAGTTAATAACTTGATACCTTAATGAAACGTATAACCTTTTTCTTTATATGGAAATTAAAGCATTTTGATAATCAAACTTATTAGCAAGATTTAATCAGTTTGAAATTTGAAATACAAACTTACAAGGCACACCATCAAGATCATCATCAAGACTTTTTATAGGGACTCCATCGAGATCATCGATGGGAGTAGCATCAATAGGAATGCCATCCACATCTTCTAGAGGTGCACCATCAAGCTCTTCCTCAATAGGGGCACCATCAAGGTCATCAGGTACATCCTATGGAAATGTGTAAATGTGTACTGTTGTTAACATTTTCCTGTTTCCTAAACCCATACTGCCATTAGATTAATATGCGATCCAGCACAAGTCCCCTTAGCTGGCTATCCACATCCCAGGTACAATGTAAGGACATAGTTAAGAATGTACTTTTATATTTAACTGTGCCTAAGAAGCAGTTATTTACCCATTTATCTGGTATTCCCCAACTGCTTCTTAGTGCCAGGTACCACATGATGTAATGATGAGCAAAAACAGATTTGGTTCCCCTGTCACAATGCCTGGTAAAGGTTGCTATTGTTGTTTGGGGGTGGGTGTGTCGGGAAATCAGATAATCACAACAATATACATACAACTGCAGCTATGATTAACTGTTGCAACAAAGAGATATACTATTAAAATGTATAATAACTCTTATTTAAAGAGGTAAGAGAAGGCTCTCTGAAGTTACCCTCATGCTAAGATCTGATTATCTCGTGGAAAAGGAACTTCCAGAAAGAACATGTATAAAGGCCAACATTAGGTAGAAACATACATTTGAGAAATTGTAACAAGGACCATGTGGGTTGGAGCAGTTACGCCAATTAGGAGGACCACGTAGGAGTGTAAGGGAAAATATGAGAGCCTGATGATGGTGGTGGAAATGAAAATGAAGGATTCAATAATTACCTAGTGTGTCAAAAGTAACAGAATGGTAATGAACAGCACCCGCTACCACAAAGCTCCATCTTTTCATGTACTTATCTGTTGATACAGCTATCTTTAATAAAATGAAATCATGCTATACACAGCACCATTACTTGTTTCACCTAATGTACCATAAATCTTCTCGAATAAAAAAACACCCAGCAATTTTCACTGAGGACACAACACAGAGAATCCCTGTTACATGTAATTTTGTCTCCTGGGCTCTAACAATAAAAATCCACTAATTCATGGTACACAAAAGATATTTTTCACAAAGAAATATTACTTAAATATGCAGCACATCACACCTTTACAGCACCCTCTGCCCCCAAAACAAATTTAAAAAATAATCACACAAATACACTGAGTGCCTACCTCTGTTTCCTTTTCTTCAATAATATTTACAAGTCCTAAGAAAATATTCTGTAGTTTGATCAAAAATGGTTCTGGATAAATTGCCCAATCTTCCCATGCTCTGAAGCAGGTCATTACCCGTTGCTAGATAAATAGGAAACAGAAAATGAATTATTATTTTGGGCTATAAATCTCAAACTTCAATACATGAGAATGACCATCATTTACTAAATTTTTGGTTGAAGTGACATTCTTTAAAAACTTTAAAGAAAGTAACTATGTATTACTATTTTTTAATTTTTTTATTACTTTTTTAAAAAATCAATTGTCATCTTCCAGTTAAAAAAAGTAGGGTGGCGCCTGTGGCTCAAAGGAGTAGGGTGCCAGCCCCATGTACCAGAAGTGGCAGGTTCAAACCCAGCCCCAGCCAAAAACTGCAAAAAAAAGAAAAAAGAAAAAAAAGTAATAATGTTGAAAATAAACAGTGTAAAAGAAACTAACTTTTTTCTTTACCATCTAAGGTCAACTCCCACACTGTTAGTTTTATAGTTGAGCCATGTTCTGGGAAATCACCCATTGAAACTTACAAAAACTGAAAATCGAAGTAACCAAGTTTTCAACTGAATCCTATATGGACCAATGAAGTATTTCATAATTCTCACTAACATTTTTCTCTGTTCTTAAATATTTCTGTAAGTGCTAACTTATTGTGAAATTCAAGGTCAAAAACTTTTAAAAATGGGAGTTATCTGAATCCCCCAAATGGTGGTGTCACTGGGTTTTTTTTTTGTTTGTTTTTTTTAGAGACAGCATCTCACTTTATCGCCCTCCACAGAGTGCCGTAGCATCACAGCTCATAGCAACCTCCAACTCCTGGGATTAGGCGATTCGCTTGCCTCAGCCTCCTGAGTAGCTAGGACTACAGGCACCTGCCAGAACGCCCAGCTATTTTTTTTTTTTTTTTTTTTTGGTTGCAGTTTGGCCAGGGCCAGGTTCAAACCCTCCACCCTCCATATATGGGGTGGGCGCCCTATCCACTGAGCCACCAGCGCCACCTGGGTCACTGGGCATTTTCTTAAGCTAGAAAGTTTTATGTTCTCACTTATAAGTAGGAGCTAAGCTATGACTAGACATGGTCAAATTGGTATAATAGACGTTGGAGACTCACAAGAAAGGAAGATGGGGAGAAATGAAAAATTGCATACCGGGTACAAAATACGCTAATTTGGGTTATGAACACACCAAGACTTTTAAGCCTAGACTGTACACTACACAGTGGATGCACCTAATAAAACTCAATTTGTACTCCCTAAATCTATAAAAATTCTTTTTAAAACATTTGAAACATGATTCTCAAAAAAATAAATTCTCATTCAATTCTAAGGTTCTTTTATTTTTTTAAGGGACAGCATCTTGCTCTGGTGCTCTGCAACCCAGACTGGAATACAGTGGCACAATCCAAATTCACTGAAGCCTAGAACTCCTAGACTCAAGGAACTCTGGGGTTCAAGAAATCCTCCCACCTCAGTCTCCCAAGTAACTGGGATTACAGGAGCATGCCACCATGCCCAGCTAATTTTTTAACTTTTTGTAGAGATAGGGACTCACTATATTGCCCAGGCTGGTCTGGCACTCCTGGTATCAATCAATCCTCCTACCTCAGCCTCTCACACTGCTGCCACACAGGCATGAGCCACTGTACCCAGCCTGTTAGGCTTTTCTTAACATTGGTCTATAACTTTGGAGGTTATAAAAATGTAATAACTAAATATACTTTCTAAACATGGCTAATTAAAATGTTTCTTACTCTAGCCAAATATAATAATACCATTACAAAACAAGTGGTTTTCCGAATACATTTTGTGGAAAACAAAAAAAGACTATAAAAAAAATTTTTTTTTTTTTCAGACTGGGTCTTGCTCTGTTACTCAGGCTAAAGTACAAGAAAGTATCTTAGTTCACTGCTACTTCAAACTCCTAGGCTCAAGCAATCCTGCATCAGCCTCCTAAGTACCCAGAATTACACATGTACACCACCACGCACAACCTCATTTTCTGTTTTTCTTTTTTTGGAGGGGTATAGAGAAAGGACCTCATTATGTTGGCCAAACTGGTCTCAAACTCCTGGACTCCAGCCATCCTCCAGCCTTGGCCTCCCAAAGTGCTAAGATGATAGGAAAGAGCCACCATAGTTGACCTAAAGTTTATAACTAACATTTAAAACTAAAATTAAGCACCTGACAAAATAACACTAGTTAATATATTTTAAAATTCCAGAAATTCTTTGATAATGACAAAATGATAGAATTTTAAAACAGTAATTTCTAAACCATCTAAGTTTTTAATTTATGTCTTATCTTCTATACTTTTCTAGCCCTCCTAAAGCCCTTCCACCCATTTCAAGCACTAGGGCAAAAATAGTAAAACAATATACGTACCTTAAAGTTTTCAGATTGCAGATGGCCTTGAATTGTACGATATGTAGCATTGAGGTCTGAAAATATCTGACATAACTTGGTTTCAAAACTGAAATTCAAATAATATATTCTTTTAAATAAAATTTGTTTCAAAATCTCTATCCCATCCCCTCCTAGAAATGAAAATCCCTCCTAGACTTAAAACACTTACAAATAAACTAATCAATGGGTTGTTTAAAAGGACCAGATGTTTAAACTTGAGAACTATAACAGAATTGCTTTAATTCTTATTCTGAATTTTTCTCCTGCTAATTCCTCACGTGTCTGAAGTATCAGTTCCCCTTATTAGCAAGAAACTTTACATCTAAGATATTTTGCACCATCTAATCCAATTTATTTTCTAAAATAGGAAATTTACAAAAGTTAAGTGACTTGTCCAAGTTTAAAACAGACCCACAACTCTAAATTTCCTTTCAACACCAGTTCCTAGGGAAAAGCTTCCTTGAGACTAATTTATAAAATAAACACATAGAACTCTAGGGAACTGAGGAAGAATTATATATTAATTACAATATAGCAACATAAATTCCTACCATCCTAGGAAACATTAACAATGAACTACAATAAGTACAATAATCATGGGAGAATACAGATACTATAACTAGTTACCATTATATCTATGTCTCTTGTATTATGCTTGCCATTATAAGCATTATTTTCAGTTTACATAAGTAGCTAAATATTCAATAAAGTTACTTTTAACTCCAGCTATTTGTTTTAATGTCAATAATTAAGAAACTAATATGAAATGAATGAAAACTTTCTAAAACATTGATGATTTAGCTTAGATGATTTTTCTATGAATGTAATCCAATTGGTTAAAAAATTTTACAAACCATGAAGAAATTCAAATTTCCTAACACTCTTTTCCTTGGTACCTATTGGGGGATTGATACATTGATTCTAGGATGTCCCCACAGGCATCAAAATGTACAGATAAAATCTGCTCAAGTCCCTGACATAAAATAGCAAAATATGTGCATATAAGCTATGCACATCCTCCCTTATGCAAATCATCTCTAGATTACTCATAATATCTAATACAATATAAATGCTATGTAAATAACTGTAATACTATATTGTTTAGAAAATGACAAAGGAAAGTTCTAAACATGCTAAGCACACCATTTTTTTTCCCATTTTCACTCTGTGGTTGGCTGAATCCACACACGCAGAACCCACAGACACAGAAAGCTGATTTTATTGCTTATTATTAGAGAGTATTAACAAAACAATCCTCTTCTATGCCCTCCTTAGCCTTAAAAATTTTATTTTAGGAATATCAGATTTATCATTATACTCACAATTTTCTATAATATGAAGCATTGGCAACTTTGGCTGAAGAATTGTATAAAACATCAGAAACCAAATATAATCTGGCAATCTATAATACCAAAAGATAACACTAAGTGAGTTAAAAATAAAAATCAGTAGCCAATAATACATCTAAAAAAGTATTGCTTTGTCATGTTTTATACTCAGTAGCATAAGGCCAACGCATGGCTGTAATTTAGTAATAACTACTACTAATTATAAGAGTTATACATGGCATGAAGTTCAACATCATCACAACCATGACTTTGGCAGACATAAAATTTAACTCATTTATATTTCAACTTGTTGATAACTTATATGTCAATGAATATAAGTTCCCCATGAAGAAGTGACATGAAACTACATGGGAAAGATTTAATCAGCCAAGTTCTTCCTGCAAAAAGAAAACAAAATCCAGTCTAAAAGAGTCAGGTATTACCACCCCTTTTCTAAATTAAATGTTCATAAAGAGGAATCATTTCCATACCTTTTTAGGAAGGGGTGTCTTTAAGATGGACAATGATTCAGTAATGCAATCCACTATTTCTTCAGCAGCTTCAGCATTATTAAGACAGAAAACCATGGCATCTCCAATATCATTTTTCCTTGGAGTTAATCCCCGCAAGATTTCTTCTAATTTATCTCTCTGCCTGAATATAAATTTTTAAACTTGTATTAGATACAAATTCCAAATGCCACTGTAGATTTTGCTCACAAACTAATGTCTTTAAAATCTAAGTAATTCTAAGAACACGTATTAAGTATGACTTGTGTTAAATTCCTCATATTTGTTACAATTTTTTAAAGAATTTATAGAAGATTCTCCTGGACCTAAGAATTCCAGTAATTTTTTTTCAACTTACAAATTAAGTAAATTTTAAATTATGAGCATGTTTTCAAGAGTCTTTAAGACTGTCTATTATCCTATTATAATGAATAACAACCTTCGTGCTTTACTCCCCTTTTCTTTGAAGGAAGTCTACTACTTTAGCACTTCTGTACGGATCACAACAGACTTTCTCTGTAAAGCATAAAATTGTAAGTATTTTAGGCTTTGTAAGCCATTTAATTTCAGTTAGTTCTTCTGCTCCCATAGCACCAAAGCAGCCACAGAGAACATGAAAGGAATGAGAGTGGTTGTGTTCCAATAAAACTTTACCAAAGAAGGCAGCCAGTTAGACTGTAGGCTCAGTGTGTGGTCCCTGGGCTGAAGTAATTGATGACTAGTTACACTGAGAATGAACAGTAATATTAAAAGTACTTTTTTCTGAGCAGTTCTCAACAGTAGGTTTAAAATATTCATCAACCACGCTATAAACAGACATACGCTGTCATGCAGGCTTTGAGAGCACAGGTATCATACTTCTTAAGGGCCCTAGGATTTTCAGAATAGTAAAAGTCACCAGCTACATTAACCCCATCAAGAGAGTCAGCCTGTCCTTTAAAGCTTTGAAGCAAGGCATTAACTTAACTTCTCTGCCTCTGAAAGTCCTAAATGGTATCTTCCAATAGAAAGCTGTTTCATCCACATTAAATACCTGTTCAGTGTACCTATACTTGCACTGTACTGGTGGTAAGTGAACACTAAATCATATGCTGCCAAGGTGGCCATTTCATAGCTCACTGCAAAGCTCTACACCAGGCATCCTCAAACTTTTTAAACAAGGGGTCAATTCACTGTCCCTCAGACAGTTGGAGGGCCGGACTATAGTTAAAAAAAAACAAAAAAAAAAAAACTATGAACAAATTCCTATGCACACTGCACATATCTTATTTTGAAGTAAAAAACCAAAACGGAAACAAATACAATCACACCGCCTCATGTGGCCTGCAGGCCGCAGTTTGAGGACCCTGCGACAGAGGATTTTGCACGGTCAACATTTGATCCCACTAACCATACAATTTTTCTTCTTTATGCTGCATTCAGAGAATTCTAAGGGTCCCCATATAACTTGTAAAATTCTGAAGTATTCCATCACTAGAGAAAGAAGTCAACCATATTTAAGAGATCATTGCTAATTTTATTAGTAGGGTAAGTCAAGATCAATAGGATACACACGTATTTTGTTGTGTTCTGTTTTAAGACAGAGTTTCACTATGTTGCCTTCAGTAGAGTGCCATGGCTTCACAGCTCACAACTACCTCAAACTCTTGGGCTTAAGTGATTCTCTTGCCTCAGCATCCCAAGTAGCTAGGACGACAGACGCCCGCCATAACACCTAGCTATTTTTTTGTTGCAGCTGTCATTGTTGTTTTAGCTGGCCTGGGCCGGGTTCAAACCTGCCAGCCTCAGTGTATGTGGCCAGCGCCCTACCCACTGAACACAGGCGCTGCCCAGGATATATATTTGTTATTTGCCAAGATGTTTACAACTGTAAAGCTTACGATGAAGGATGTTACTATTTTAAACACTCACAAGTAAAAAAAAAACAAAACAAAACTTTATTTTAGGATCAACATCTTAGTAGGACCATTAATTAAAGCAACTTTTTTGAATATATATATAAAAAAAAAACTTACTCTTCCTTAAGTGCTCCCTTTTTACTAGGCTCCTCTACAAAAGCTTCTGTTTCTTGTTCTTCTGACATCCCATGCAGGTATGGATTTAATGGTGGTGGCCTCCAAAAAGATCCATTTTTGAACATACGAAAATCTTCCGTCCGCCACTTAGTTGGAGAATCTCCCTAATAAACATTCAGAAAGTTATTAGAAAGGTCTCATAACTCAGAGTCAAAATTAATTAAGTAACTGATTCTACTTGCCTGAAGAATAGAATAAAGTTTCCACCTATAGTAAACATGGGCTGGTGTCTGGTTTTCGAATAAGAACCTAAACAAATAAATAAACAGAAAACATTAAATATCATATCCTTTGGTAAAGAGCTATCTTCAATTAAATATAAATAAATGAGAAATATTTTCTGATTATTTAGTTCCAATTAGAACTGAAAGCAAAGATCCTGGAAGAGAAATCTCACTCATTGCCACCTACTACCTATCTCTTTCTTTGCCCTGTCCTAGACTGCCTTAGTGACTAATGTTAATACTTAGAGAGCATGCATCCTGCTGAGTGTTAGGATCATTTTTACAGAACACTCATGTCAGATACTGTGTCTGGCACTGGAGAGATTTTTTTCCTAGTGCATAATTTAAAAAGCAGTGATTTTACACTATTTAAAGGGTTTTAAATTAGTGTCTTAGATTCCATGGCAATTTAGAAGACAAGCAATTTCCTTCTATAATTCATTTGACTATAATCTCACTTATGAAAAATTCATTGTAGTTTTCACTGAAAAGCATAATAAAAAGTATTTTCCTCCTAAAGAATGCTAAAAACAATGCTATTTAACTAAATCAAAATCTGATAGAAAATTAACTTAAGTCTAGTCTATTCAACCCTGATAGAAAATTAACTTAAGTCTATTCGACCCTGGTGATTAATGGGGTGACAGATGTGGCAGCCAGATTGTCCTCACATCCATAACCTAAGTATATTCAACTCTATAATGCCTAAAATGGTCTTCTCATCCCATTGTTGAACTAATCCTATACTTTCAGAACTTTATTCTACATAGTATTTATAATTCCCCCCAAAATTAAAAGTAGTTTCAAAATACACACCTGAACACAAATAAAATAGAGTAAATATATACAATAGAATATTAGCCTTTGAAATAAGCCACTCACAAAAGGACAAATATTCTATGCTTATAAGGTACTTAGAGTAATTAAGGGGTGCCAGGGCAATGGGGAAGATTACTGTCTAATTGTACAGTTTCAGTTTTGGAAGATGAAAAAAGTTTCAGAGATGGATAGGGTTGATCGATGAATGAAAATGTAAATGTACTTAATGCTACTGAACTGTACAATTAAAAAATGGCAATTTTTATACGTATTTTAACACAATTTTTAAAAATGTATACCTGAACATAGGATTGTTGATTTCTCTATTCATAATCATAGCTTCAAACATTGGCCCTTCACGTACAACAAACTCTATCATTCGATGTATCAGGGCGAGCAAATTCCTACAACAACAACACAGTTAAAGAAAATGGATTCAGACCTACCACTATATAAAACTAAACTTGACCTAAGCTACTATAATTGTGCAGAAAAAGATTATTCTGCTAATACCAAATTTAATACCAAAAAAGTAACCTGGAGCATACGTTAACACCTTGTGCATTAAGAGGCAGTGGGGCAGTGGGGATAGGGGAGTGGGAGGGAAAGGTAAAGGGAGGGTGGGAAACCACAACACAGCCTCATAGTAATAGACTTAATTTTCTAAATGCCATTTAATTTTATTTTCCAAAAGCAAAACATTAAATTATAAATCACAACTAACTGGAAAGCTGTAAATATATAAAATCAGTAACTTAAAGCTTGCATGTCATGACATCCATTTAAAATGTACACACTAACTCAGTTTTAAAAGAAAATATTCCTAAACCAAGCACTTTTGTCGTGGTACTAAAATATTATAACCACAACTATAATTTATTAAAATGCAAAACTATTCAACAAGTTTAAGACCTGATTTAATAAAAAATCCATCCAACTCCTGTGCTTTTCTGACACACATATCAGATGGAGTTTTTATTGAATCTGACCTTTAAAGAGGCAACATCCCTTTGGACCACACTTCGAACTAGCTCACAATTCATGATACAAACAATTCTGCCTCTATATTACCAATCAATGAAGACTGATGTATTGTGAAACTCTTAAGTGAATGGAGTCCTACTCCTTTCAAAATGTTCTACAATGGAGGACATGGTGAGATGTCCTTCCCACTTTCTATGACATTTTCCAACATCTTAGCCAAAAATAAGCATACGTACATAACTTTTTAAAATAATTGTTTTATTGGCTGGACTAATAAAAAGCCTTTATTTTTAGCCTGAAGCTGGATCTTAAACCATGGTGATCCCTTATTAGACTCCAAACACAATTTTAGACATCCATTATAGTGTCAGGCAAAATAGTTCAGCTTATTTACAAGCTACTTCTGATTTCTCATTTCACCAGTCCCCCAACATACATAGTTGACAAACAATTGGGAAAACAAAAGGATATTGGCTCTTGGTACAAGGCATAAACCAAATTACACCTTTAGCATTCCCAGCTCAAATTACGTTCATGTAACTGCTGGAATATAAATAAATATATAGTTATAGATTAAAACAGACTTTGGGGGCTCTATAATGCCCTGTTTCAGAGTACATGAGCAGTAAAATAATCTAAGTCATTGTGACTATAATTATTTTCTTACACTTTTCAAACAAAGCCACCTAAGTGGATACTAAAATTTCTCAATAGTAAAAAAATTAATTTAAGCCTTAAAAAAGTCAAAAAACTGTATTACAGTTTAACTCTTTACAAAAGGGAAAATATATATTTAAAACTATTAATTCAATCTCAAATTACTAAAACAAAACCAAAAACATAACTTAATTTTTGAAAATTATTTTTCTTTCACAAAAGCATTAAACTCTGCAAAAATGCAGTCCTTGATATCCAAATGAGAATGTATTCTCAGCATCCATATAGTTAAAGATATTATTTTAAAGGAAGGGAGGTAACATAAAATTATGATTCAGTTCCAAAATTCCCATTAGCATGAGCCAAATTAAGGCTAAGGGAAATTTTGTGTATCATAATATATAAGACTAATTACTAGGTGGACAAATGCTATATACATCATAAACTTGTGGGAATTAAGTCAAAAGCAACTTGACTTCAGTTTTAAGACACATGAAAAATGGTTTAACAAATTTATATCCAAAGGATCACTTTGACAGTGAGTTCAGACTTTCCAGCAAAATGTATAGTCAAAATTTTGTTTAGAATTAAGCTGAGCCACATGTAAAGCTACTACTAGATCTATGCTTTTTGAATGGTACAAAAATACTTCCCTGTTAATGATTTATTAGTGGAGAAAAAAACACACTATAGTTTTAAACAGGCTTGTAACTGATAAAATCTATTTTTAGAAAAACTGAAACTTCAAAAGAACTTTTAAAATGTTTCATATGATTATTTAAAATCAAAATCTGACAATTAGTTGTTACTAACTTGACTTCAAGATTATTATGGAATTGTTATCACACTTTTCTTAAGATAGTGTGTTTAATTTCTTTTTTAAAAAATGGTGATTTTTCTGTCGGAACAAAGCAGTGTAGTACAAAAAGATGATATACTTAAAGTGCATTATTTTATTTTAAAATGGTAATTATCTTATTCTGGGCAACAACAACAAAAAAAAATTGTCTCTCAGTTATAATAAAACCACATTTATTGGAGTCGATCGTACCAATGTCTGGTCAAAAACTGTATACTTTCCCAATCCATCCCATGATGTTTTCCTGGTCCCCCGCTGCCGCAGACAGTTCAGCTGGTGTTGCTCACCAAGGCCAATGTCAAAGAGAATTTGGTATTCTTTTGTGTTCATTTATTATTCAACCAGTGTTGTGTTCCTGTGTTTGGGAAAAGGCTTAGCTTGACTGAGCAAGAGCACACCTAAAGCATGAATTCTTCTGTTTTAACAGTATGTTGAAAAGAAGAAAAAAGAAAAAAAAAAAAAAAAAAAAAAGAAAGAAAGAAAAATAAAAAGAATTCCAAATACCTTTGTTATTATGAAAATAAGTGTCCAGTATGTCCAGTGTTCATGAAAATAATAGGAATTTCTTCTTAAAATCAATTGGAAAAAAAACAAGCTATGCCTTCAGTAAGGAGAACTCAAACCAAGGTTATATAGTAAATATACATAATACAGGAAACAAGAAAATAACAACAGACTGGGTCAAACTGCAACATTCTCTAAAATTTAAGATACATTTTAAGACAACTATTTTCCCATGACAATAGTCTAAATAAACAGCTCCAAATTAAAGCTAATAAACATATTCTAACTACTCAAGCTACAAAAATTCCCTTCATTGATAACAATTAAAATAAAAATGATGACACAAAATTGCAAAGTACACTAAACCTTAAATTTCACATATCCCCCCAAAAAGTACTGGGAAGGAACCATTGCTCAGTCAAGATACTACCTTTTCCTCAACACCATTTTTTTTAAATTCAGAAGGGGATATTGTCTATATTTAGATCAGTAATAATAAAGAAAAACATGTACCTTTCTGTTGGGATAACCACTTTGACTATGGCTTGCGACAGAGTCTGTATATGAAGTCACATCAGATAATAAACATAGAATATGTGAGTATTGTTAACAAGTAACAAGCAAAAATATACATATGCATTGAAAACTCTACACATCTAATCACAAGTTTTGCAGGCAATCACTGCATTTGAAGTAATTATATACTTAGCAATTACATAAATGCAAATGGATGTGTTCAGTGAACAATAAATGTTCACTAAATGCAAAGAATCAGAACATTCCTGCCAGAATGCACATCAATGCACTGATAAAGGTACTACACTGAGAATTATCAGATAAAGATTTTAATTTGTGAAATAATTAACTGTTTGCCTCTGACCATACAGTTCGCTACTTTGTTCCCAAGCCTTTAAAACCAGCCCTGTCATTGTAAGTGTAATTAATTCATTATAGAACCAACAAATTTTTGTAACTTGAAATTAAGTTGGTTTTATGTTTAATAAAAAGAAAATACTCACCCTTTGCTTTTACTACATTAACCATTTTTTTAAAAACCATATATTCTCTCAAATATTCTAATACCTCAGACCGTGAGAACTAAATTAGCTAGCTGCCATCCAAACAATTTTAACTGTTTAGGAGCTCTTTCTAACTAAAATGTCACTTAACCAAATACAAAGTAATCACTTTCTCAGAACAAAGTAGATTTAGATACTGCACTTAAGCAAACCTGGATACAACAATGGACAAAGGAAGAAAAGAAAAACTTAACAAATGGTCAAAAAGGAATGGTAGCCACAAATAAAATATGACCTAGTATTTCAATACAGGGTCTTCCAAAGGCTAAGGCAGGGAACACATCTACTTATTTCTTTAAGAGTTGTCAAACAGAATTACACACACATTTTCTACAAAATTTTTGAAAAGAAATACTACCATAGATTCAGTATTTACAAATTAGATGCGGCCCTATGTACATTTTTTAAATTACCTTCTCAAAATCCTCCTTGTTTTTAGGTGGTGGTAACATGGGAGCATTGGGGTTTTTTAAGCGCTCTCTAGGCTGCGCATTAAAAGGCAATCCGGATGGAGGTGGGGGAAGCGTATGTTCCATCATAGAAGGCGGAATGTATATTGGATGTGGAGGAATAGGTACAGCTTTACCCCAACCTAACTTCATTTCAAAAGACATAATCATTTTTCCTACAAGAAAGAAAAGAAAGGTTACTTTGGTAACTTTAGAAAGAAAAAATTTCTGGTGATTTGAATTAACTTCCACTTTTAATCTCTCCATTTTAGGTCCATCTCCTTCCTAGAATTTTTACAAATACTTTGCTGAACCAAAGAAATGTCTGAATTCTAGAAACGGATAACAAAAACTTTCTTACCATTTAAATTTTTTAAAGCTCTTTCAGCATCTCTTCTATTCATAAAGGCCACAAAGCCACAATTTCTCTCTCTCGCTCTTTCTTCATCAGTTCTAGGCCACATAATTTTCACACTGGCTAATGGTCCAAATCTTCCAAATTCTTGGCATAGCATTTCTTCATTCATCTATTAAAAGGCATAAGAATTTTTAGTATGCAACAAAAGGAAAAGAAGAAGAAAAATAATTCTGTGAATCTGAAAACAAAGTTTTTCCAAAACAAAAAGCAATGTATTAAGGCTAAAATTTTCCATTCAAGTACTAGGAATTCTCCATAAGTAAAATCCTAGCCTCATGGGACCTTTACAAGTCTTTTCATACCAGAAACATTCTGTTTTACTCAAAGAAGATGCCAGCATGTGGAAGACAGGGAAATCAAAACTCACTTTTATTTCCCTTCTTCCTGTTTTAAGGTTCTAGGATCTAACTAAGCTGTTCAACAGCAACAGTGTTTGGGCATTTAGCAGCATTTTTCAGGCAAGACTACTTAGCACATTT
Source organism: Loris lydekkerianus (assembly GCA_963574355.1). Taxonomy (NCBI): domain Eukaryota; kingdom Metazoa; phylum Chordata; class Mammalia; order Primates; family Lorisidae; genus Loris; species Loris lydekkerianus. Next base: position 43,955 of record CAUYPK010052759.1, on the reverse strand, counting down.
AGGTTAAGGAAGAAATAACTACTGACAATGAAAGAAAAAAAGGATCTAATCATCTTTTCTCTTTCCAACTACCAATGTAATTCAGAGCAGAGAAAACAGTAAATATAAAGTAAGGCCCAAAATATACATAATTTAAAGGATATATTATATATAACAACTGCTATATCTCCATAACATAATTCACTACACTGAATCAGGAAAAGAATTAAAATATAAAAGACAAAAGCACAAATATTAGTTTGCTATTATGAGGAGAAAAAAGAAAAAGGGACTCCATAAGGAAACAACTTATCATTAGAAGTAGGCAGTCTCTAAAGGTATTATCCATCACTGATAATACCCTGATTTAATAAATAATAAAAACAGCACCTAGCAAAACATTTTAAATTCAGTCCAGCTGCTAAAAGAGGGGAAAAGCTCTTAAGAATCTGTAGCAAGATTAATTTGGGCCACATATGTAAGTCTCAAGTTTACAAGATAATCTTGGAGACTAATTCTACCAGGTTTGCCAACTTCAGAATCTTGATGATATTTTTATTCTTCTAAAAGTATAAAGCACATGAGTCAATGTTCATCTTACTTTACCAACATTACCTGTGGGTTAATGTTCCCAAGGTACAAATTAGTAGTGCTTGGGTCTCCTACATCATGTGAGCCAGGAGCATAATCATCAAGAACTAGAACAGGAAGAACAAAAAAATTATAACCTGCAAAATATAAAGTTTGGACAATTTCTTGTTAGCTAAAAAAAGCAAAAAACTGTATTACCACCAGACGATCTATTTCTTCTTGAAGGCGCGTCCACTAAAGGGGAGTTTAAAAAAAAAAATTTTTTTTTAGCTTGTAGAAAACAGTAGCCCCCCTTTTATCCACAGCTTTGCTTTCCATAATTTCTGTTGCCTGTGGTACAGTGCAGCAAGATATTTTGAGAAAAACCACAATTACATACCTTTTTTAAAAGTATATTGTTATAAGTGCTTTACCTATTATTTATCTCTTACTGTGTCTAATTTATAAATTAAACTTTGTCATAGATATGTATTTGTAGGTATGCATGTATAGGGAAAAACACAGTATATATCTAGCGTTCAGTACTACCCAATTTCAGACATCCACTGAGTGTCTTGGAACATATACCCCAAGGGTACAAAGTGATTTATGTAATTAATCACAAATGTATACATTAAAATAAATGTCACTTACTAGAACGACGCTGACCATCAGAATCTGACTGAGGAGGCTCAAATCGACTTAACCTGCCTTTTGTTTTATGCCTCTCATCACGCTCTTCTTGAATTCTGTTGAAAACATTTACAATCACTAAAAATGAGCCAAGATGTGTTTGTTCACATTTAGTATGATTAGAACTTAATCGAGGTACCATCTTCAAATGACATGACGTATCCGTAATTAAACACCAGTGCTGATAGCCAAAACTGGAGTATCCCTCAGCTATAACAGAACCATGAACAAATTTCTGATAATATCATATTAATAATGGTAAGCAAAGAGGTGAGGAGGAAATTCAACACTAAAATCACTGAATTTGTCGTTTCTTGCTAAGGTCAACTTGCCCCTCACTGTTTCCACTGCAAACAGGACTCTGGACATTAGATAGCACAATTTAAGCAAATCTACATAATACAAACCACCCAAAAACTGGACTAAATGCTAATTTAATTTCAAACATGTCACAAAAAACATTATAATATCTAAAAGAACCTCATGGCAAGCTGGTCAATAATAACTAATTAGTACACTACATTCTTCATACCTGGTGTCCTTATGTACCACCTCAATACCTATGATAGTTACTCTCCAGACTATAAAACTTACTGTTTTAATTCTTCTTTGAAGAGTTCCAAATTGCTTTTTTTCTTTTCTTTCTCCCCTTTCTTCAGTGGCTATGAAGGATATGACAAGTTATACTTCAAACAGAAGAAGTTTATGTAGAACTAGTGATTCAACAGTATCATTTTAAAATCATTTCAGTGCCAATTATATGTTCTCATTATTTAAACTGAAAAGGAACACTACTATTATCACTGAAATTCTAGTCCTCTTCCACTAAAATAACGAACTATTAAAACAATCAAAATGATAACCAATAGTCTTAAAGTAAAGGAGGCAGAAACACTATCCCCCAAAGCCTTTAAAAGTTAAGCCTGGGCTGGGCACAATGACTCACGCCTTTAATCCTAGCACTCTGGGAGTCCAAGGTGGGTGCACTGCCTGATTTTAGGAGTTCAAGACCAGCCTGAGCAACAGCAAACCCTGTCTCTAAAAATAGATGGGCATTGTGGCGGGCACCTGTAGTCTCAGCTGCTTGGGAAGCTGAGGCAAGAGAATCAGTTGAGCCCAAGAGTTTGAAGGTGCTGTGAGCTAGGCCACCACAGCACTCTACCAAGGGCAACAAAGTAAGACTTTGTCTCAAAAAAAAAGTAAGCCTGAATATTGAGGGGAAAATTAATGAACATAAAATAACTGAACTGCCATGTAGAGAAACTGTCACAAAGAACCACCAAAAATATGCACTTTTCAAAGCAACTAACTTTGGAGAATATAAATTATTGAAACAATTGAGCAACATCTTTGGAATCTCTTTTTTAAAACTACTTCTGCAATCCCTTTTTTTAAAGTATCAACATAATTAAAAATTGTTCTGCAAAACATATACTACACAGGCTAATAATTTAAATAATCTCAGTTTGGATTTCTTTTTTTTTTTTTTTTGCAGAGTTTGGCCAGGGCTGGCCACGTCCAGCATATGGGGCTGGCTCCCTACTCCCTTGAGCCACAGATGCTGCCCTAGTTTGGAATTTTTTAAAAAGACGGAACACCAACAGTTTACATTTACACCTACAATATAGCCAAATTTTTGACTTGTAATACATAACGAGTATAGTAACAGCAAAGTTCATTGCTTAAAAAGCACAAGAGTATTATCTACATGTCCCACTGCAATTTAATCTCTCTCATCTAAGCAGATTACTTGGTTTAGAAAGTATCAAAACTCAACATCTACCCCCTAAAAAATGAAAAATAAAAAACCAAAGTCCTGCTTACAGTGGAAGTACTAAAAAGGACCGTCAGCAGTGTCACCTCTGGACAAAAATGTTCAACTATGTAAGTGTAACTTACAGGTTTTTTGGTTTCTATCACAAGAAGAGATGGTGGTCTTTCATTGGAAGACTGATTTGGAGGATTTTTTTGATCTGCAAATCTCGAAGATGGCTTATAGATTTTACCTCTCTTTTCATCTGTTTCATGCTCTTCTGAAATTTAAAATACTAAGTTTAAAAGCTAATTTCACATCTGATTTTCATTACTCATTATTTTTATTAAAAAACAAGTTAAATGCTTTCAGTATAAAAATTAAATTCAAACATTACCATCTTATCCTCAATACTTATTTAATCATTTTGCAGTAAAACTATAAAACAAATTTAAATTTTTGCAAAGTGTGCTATCTTTGAACTTCAAAGGGAACAAAATGTTTAAAAGTTAGCCAGCTTCACTTCCTTTCATTCTTTGTGATGCCAAACTGTCTCCCTACTTTTCTCTCCCATTTTCTCTTCACTCTCTACTTGTTCTCATCTGTCTTTCTCACATCTTCCCCCATTTCCTTCCCCCTAAAAGCAAATAAATGAGCACATTAAAAAAAAAAAAAAAAAAAAAAAAAGTTAGCCAGCTTCAGGCTCAGCGTCCGTACCACAGTGGTTATGGCACCAGCCACATACACGGAGGCTGGCAGGTTGGAATCTGGCCCGGGTCAGCTAAAACAACAACAACTGCAAAAAGAAAAATAGCCAGGCATTGTGGCAGGGGCCTGTAGTCCCGGCTACTTGGGAGGCTGAGGCAAGAGAATCACGTAAGCCCAAGAGTTGGAGGCTGCTGTGAGCTGTAACGCCCTGGCACTCTACCAAGGGCAACAAAGACTCTGTCTCAAAAAAAAAAAAAAAAATCAGCCAGCTTCAATAGCATCAATCCACATTTATTTATTTTCCTAATTAATATGACCACTAGAGGGCACTAATTGAAAGAAAATGTGAAATTCAAAGCCTCTTTCCATAATTATCTACCTACAGTCATCCCATCAACACCAGGTTTGCTGAAGGACTATAATATTCACACTTACCTTTAGCTGCATTAACAACACCTCCTCGCACAAACGTTTTAACTTTATTACCATCACTTCCTTCAAAAGCAGCAAGAAATTCCTCATAAATTTCAGCAGCTGCCTTTTCATCCTCCTAAATACACAGAAAAATGTCACATAATTTAAAAATTATTAATATATATAGAGTTAGGCAGCACCTGTAGCTCACCAGCTAGGGCGCCGGCCACATACAGTGGGGCTGGCGGGTTTGAACCCAGCTCAGGCCTGCCAAACAATGATAACTACAAAAAATAAAAATAAAAACAGCCAGGCATTGTGGCAGGCACCTATAGTCCCAGCTACTTGGGAGGCTGAGGCAAGAGAATTGTTTAAGATCACGAGTTTGAAGTTGCCATGAGATGTGAGGTCACAGCACTCTACTCAGGGCGAAATAGTGAGACTCTGTCTCACAAAAACAAATAAACACACACACACACACACACACACACAGAGTTAAATTCATCAAGGAATAATTCAGATAAATTTCCTCTCTTCCCAAGTTAAGCAGTCCTAGTAACATCCCATCCTTAGCAACTATTAGATATTAATTAACAATGAAAAGAAGAGAAGCTTTGCTCCTCTATGGTAATTTGTAGAAAAAGAGAAGAACCCACCAAGTATAGGTTAGAAAGTAATTTTGTCTAAAGACAATTGAAAAGCCAAATGTATAACAAAAACATATTATGCTACCATATTATGCTAAGTTTATTAAGTTTCCAAGGCATGACTTAATTCAGTGAATATAAAGATTTCTCCCTCAAACAACTAAAAGTTGAAGCAGCAACATAATAGTCCTAATAGGTGGCATTAAAGAAAAAAAGCTCAGAAGAACCTTAATGTTTTCGATTATAGATATTTTAAATGTCTCCAAAACATGTATTAATAAAAAAGGCTAATGGAAGAGAGCAGAAAAAAAATACAAAAAAATCCAGTAATACGTAAGAATTTAGTGTTCAATAAAAGGGTATCTCAAATCAGTGAGAAATAGATAAACTTTTGATAAATGATTTTGGGATGATTATCTGAACAATCTATTCCCTTTACCATATACCAGAATAAGCTGCAATGAACCGGATCTTAAAAGTGAAACCATATAAATACTGGAAGAAAACATGAAGAAATTACTTTATAAGCTGGTTGCTGGAAAAACTGCAAAAACAGAAATCATAGGGAAAACTTGATAAATATGATTACATAACTAGTTTTATGCTTGGAAAAAAAACACCAGAAGCAAAATAAAAGCATAACTGAAAAACTTGGGTGAAACAAACTACACCTTGTATAACATACTGTTAATATAACTTACAGGAAAAAGAGGGTTCAGGTGTGAGCAGGTGGTTCACAGAAACTAACAAGAGAAAAAATGAGAGAAATGCCGATTTCAAAACTACAGAGATGCCATTTTTCACCTGGCAGATGGGCAAAATTCCTTCAATGCCATCCTTTATTAGCACTATGAGGAAACAACCATTCGTATACTGCTGTGAACAATGCAAAATGTAACTGCCTAGAGAGCACTTTGACAATATAACAAATATTATGCATTATTAATATCATGACAAAATTTATACATTTGCTATTCAACCTAGTAATTTCCCTTATAAGAATATATCCCAGGCTGGGATCAACCTGCCAGCTCATGCAAGTAATCCTAACACTCTGGGAGGCCAAGGGACAGGAGGATCATTTGATCTCAGGAGTTTGAGATCAGCCTGAATAAGAGCAAGACCACATCTCTACAAAAAATAAAAAATTAGCTGAGCGTGGTGGCATCCACCTATAGTCCCACCTACTCAGGAGGCTGAGGTAGAAGATCACTTAAGCTCAGGAATTAGAGGTTAATGGTCTATGATGACCCAACCATACTCTAGCCTGAGTGACAAAGTAAAGATTCTGTCTCAAAAACACACATGTGCATGCACACACACACATACACATTATATCCCAAAGATACACTAGCAAAAATCCAAAACCCTATCCAACACTATCTATAACAGCATTATTTGTAATGGCAAAAGACCTCAATAGGATTTTAGTTGAATAAAATACTGTATATCTACAGCCATTTAAAAAGGGGAGAAAATATGAGAGTATTAGATGAATGACAGCATGCTATATATAGTACAACATGGGTACAACATACGTACATACACACATGCTTACACAAAAACAGACCAGAAAATAACAAAAATAGAAGAATGGAAACACGGTAGAGAGAACAAGGATAGAAGCTAGACTCCTTGGAATATACCTTATGTTATATAGATCTGACTTGTGTGAAGTGAGAAATATTCTAAAGGTCAAGAACCTTTAAAGAACATTTCCCTACTGCCTATACACTTAGTGCCCCTTAGACACATTCATTTCCAAGGACAATTCAAAATACATTTTAAATATTACCTTTTTCTTTAATTCTTCTTGTTCCTTTTTACTTAAAGTTCGTTTAGCTGTGCTCATTTTCCCAATACTGAATGCTTTAAGTTTGTTTTCTAGAAGAGGCTATGAAAAGAAATAAAAAGAACACTTTTATGTACACATTCTTAAAACTATCTATAGATTTAACACATCTAAACTGATAATCAAGTCTTCAGAAAGATTACTGCTTTTTAAAATTTCATTGTAAAGAAAAGCTGGGGCTTCTCTACACATTAGGGGCCTACTTTGGGCTAGACTCTCATGTAAGTATTCATTAAACAATGTATTTGCTAGCTCAAGGTCAAACACATCCAAAAGCCCTTTTTTACAAAAAAAAAAAAAAAAAAGAAAAAGATAACTCTAGAACAGAGACACAGACACCGGGGCTGATGCAAAAACAAAAAAAAAGAGCATTTTTATGTTTTAGGCAAAAGTTGTAATGACAAAAACAGATCCTCAAACAGGGAGAGAGGGAGGCACACATTTCTATGGTCCAGTGGCAGGAATTTGTCATTTATAACCCTTGTTGCAGGTTAACTATCCATCTCATAATTGCCTTTCATAATTTAGTAAATTACCTCATCAACGATACTGATATTTGTGAACATAAGAATTTTATTTCCTTTGCTGAGAATGTATCACCTACAGTCTTTTTGGCTACAGCTCAAATAAAACTATATAAATTCATTTTTAAATATAAGAAAATAGCATTTTAGTGCTTACTTCAGCAACACATATACTAAAATTGGAACAATATAGAGAAGATTAGCATGGCCCCTGCACAAAGATGACACCCAAATTCATGAAGCAATCCATATTTAAAAAAAAAGAAAAAGAATAGTATTTTAACAAAGACTTCATTTATATAACTTAAAAGTAATTTCATTCTGAAATATGGCCTGAATAAGTTATGTATAGACCTTTAGTTGTTATATCAATTACTCACTTGATTCACAAATGTAAGAGGTAGGTTTATTAAATATAACCTAAAATACTGAGATCCGAAGGTTTCTTTCTCTTCTATTAAAATGAGAAGGTAACCAATTACAAAATTAGACTTTCTCAATTCCACGGTTATTAAACAGACTTGCCCTTCAAAGGTACAAAATGTAGGAGAAGCACTGCTGCACCTATGTTAAGGTTATATTAAAATTCCTTTTAGGGAAATAAAGCGTTTATAACCCAAAAGTCAATACTAGGTTTCAAAAATACATTCAAAATAATTCTTTTCCCTCAAAATGGAAAGAAAAATATTTTGCCATCATTTAGTGTTTCAAATTCCGAAGTTTAAAGGAGTGATACAATTACATAAAAATTCAATAAAAAACAAGACAAAATTTCTGTGTTCAAATTTTATTTATACCCTTAGAGCTAAATTTAGAAACCCAAGAAAGAAATGATTAAGGAAATTATGGAGGATTTACTCAACAGAATGACATAATGACTCATCCATTAAAAAATTTGTTTATAGGGCAGCGCCTGTGGCTCAAAGGGGTGGGGCGCCAGCCCCATGTGCGGGAGGTGGTGGGTTCAAACCCAGCCCCAGCCAAAAACTGCAAAAAAAAAAAAAAAAAATTGTTCATAGAATTTTCACTGAAATGAAAACAGAACAGGATATTTTAAAATGTGTTCCTGTAAAAGAGATTTGAGCCAAGTAAACATATATTAAGTATATTTTTGCTCAGAACATTAAGCAAGAAAAATAATGTGTTATCAATGGTTAATAACAGTTGGTAATGGCTGGATTATATTTTCCAAATATAATCACCAAAAAAAAAAAAAAAAAAATTATTCGACATAAAAAAAAAAAAAAAAAGACTAAAAATGCCAAAGAGCATTTTGCAAATCCAGAAGTAAAGAATCTCTTTCTCTTGTATCCCTGTATTGCCCTGGGTACTATACTTAGCAAAGTGAATAGTACCTGCTCCTGTGTGCTTCCCAGGTGCTTCCCGGGGTGAGACTTTAAGCTGAGAAGTACTGTTTTAAGTGTCTATGTATTCCAGTGTCTGGTATTTGGCGTTTGATTCAGTAAAATATTTGATATAAGGAGGGAAAGATAAATCTGATTGTTAATTGTTTTATATCCAAAAATGTTCCCTTGTGCTTTTTTTAATAAAAGTAAAAACTTTTAATGAAATGTATCTCGCACATGAGCTAAAAACATGTCCCTCTATGAACTTAAGCTTATCATTACCCCAAATATAAAAAGAATGCTATTTTCAAATAGAACAAGATGAAACAAGTATAAAACCAAGATATTCAGGGACGATGCCTGTGGCCCCAGGAGTAGAGCACCGGTCCCATATCCTGAAGGTGGCGGGTTCAAACCCAGCCCAGGCCAAAAACTGCAAAAAATAAATAAAAAATAAACCAAGGTATTCAATCATCAAATTCCCTCAAGGACAGATAAAAATTATTAACTATCTTTTCTTATTTTTACTCACTCTTGAGAGATTCTGATGAGGAGAATCACAAAGGCTTTCACGGGCACTTTCATTCCTATGTTTTCTTGGGCTCTTAGGACGTGTCCGACTTGGCATATCACTATCTGAGGGTCCAGATGCATCCATCTTCAAGAAAAGTAAAACACATATAGTACTGGAAACTACAAATAACAAGGCCAAATACTGACATTACACACTATTGAAAATCACACCCCTTAGGCAGGGCACAGTGGCTCACACCTATAATCCTAGCATTCTGGGAGGCAGAGGAGGGTGGATCACTTGAGGGCAGGAGTTCAAGAACAGCCTGAGTCAGAATGAGACCTTGTATAGAAAACTATTGTGGCAGGTGCCTATAGTCCCCAGCTATTTGGGAGTCTGAGGCAAGAGAATCACTAAGCCCAAGAGTTTGAGGTTGCTGTGAGCTACAATGCCATAGCACACTACCAAGGGGGACAAAGTAAAGACTCTGTCTCATTAAAAAAAAAAAAAGAAAGAAAATCACACCCCTTAATATCACCTCCGATTTATGAGAAAAGTTCTTAAGACTAGGAAATTTTTCAATAGTTCTAACTTGCACTTAAAAGTTTGAATTTTATACTTATGCCAATTGTTTTCCATGAAGTAACAGAATTCCTTTCTTTTCAAAAAAAAAATGTCTGCCAGGCTCAGTGACTAGGGCACCAGCCATATACACCAGAGATGGCGGGTTCGAATCCAGCCCAGGCCTGCCAAACAACGACAACTGCAACCAAAAAAAAAATAGCCAGTAGTTGTGTCCCAGCTACTTGGGTGGCTGAAGCAAGAGAATCTCTTAAGCCCAAGAGTTTGAGGTTGCTGTGAGATGTGACACCACAGCACTCTACCCAGGGAGATAGCTTGAGACTCTGTCTCAAAAAAAAATAAATAAATGTCTGCCAAATACCAAAGTCTGAGTGTAATTTGTCTATCTGTAATTTCCAACTAAAAATGTTTTTCCCTTAAAAAAAAAAAAAAAAAAAAAAGCAGCTAGTTTCAGTTCTCAACTCAAACAACTGCACAAGTACTTTTCCTCAAGACAAAGAGGACATTTTGGTAAGCTTAAGTGCCTTGTATATACTGCTTGCTTCATCACACAGAATATTAAAAAGACACATACAAAAGGTCAAGACCTAATAAAACAGATGTTTTACTGCTTTTACGAAGAACATTCTTTTTTTTTTTAGACAGAACCTCAAGCTGTCGCCCTGGGTAGAATGCCGTGGCATCACAGCTCACAGCAACCTCCAACTCCTGGGCTCAAGCAATTCTCTTGCCTCTGTTTCCCAAGCAGCTGGGACTACAGGCACCCGCCACAACGCCAAGCTATTTTTTGGTTGCAGCCATCATTGTTGCTTGGCGGGCCCAGGCTGGATTCGAACCCAGGAGCTCAGCTGTATGTGGCTGGCGCCTTAGCTGCTTGAGCTACAGGCACCCAGCCACCAAGAACATTCTTAACTGAAACTCGGGTATTTTTACTGTGCCTGGTGGAAATGAAAACAATAACTACTGTACATTTTGGAGTCACTACCTTGATGAGTGCTAAACAATTTACCCACCAAGTGAATTTGCACCTCCAGATACATTTACATTGTTGCAAATGTCAAAACAGGGAAAAGGCAAATAAAGCCTTAGTAGTATTTCAAAATATATTTGAACTTACAGGCCCTCTGAAAAACTCAGTGACCCCCAGGGGTTTGCAGACCACATTTTGAACACTACTATAATAACGTATGTAAAGGAATATTTATTGTAGTATTATTCATAATTTTATTCAAAAGCTTTAAACAAAAAGTGTATATGCATTAGCAGATAAATAGCTTAATAAATAATTGTACTTTCCCACTGTGAACACAGGTGTACTATGTAGTGAGAAAAAAGTATGTACAATGCAATCTCACAGTCTCTACTTAAGTACATACAGAATTTTGTACGGTACAGAATATGGAACTATACAACTAGGTATCTAACATGGTTTGAGAGGGTTAACTTATGCAAGCAGAACACAAAAAAAGAGGGCACCTGGCAAAAAGGGTCAAAGAAAAAAGGTACATACAATATAATTATATTGAGGCTGGGCGCGGTGGCTCATGCCTGTAATCCTAGCACTCTGGGAGGCTGAGGTGGGTGGACTACCTGAGCTCATGAGTTTGAGACAAGCCTGAGCCATAGGGAGACCTCACCTCTAAAAATATCTGAGTTTTTGACTTTACCTAACAAATGCAATCAGTGTAACCTGGTTTCTTGTACTTTCAAGGAATCCCCAACAATAAAAAAAGGTATTCAATCACACAAAAAAGTAAAATTAAATTAAATTAAAATAGCTGAGTGTTGTAGTGAGTACCTATAGTCCCCGCTACTCAGGAGGCTGAAGCAAGAGAATCGCTTGAGCCCAAGAATCTGAGGTCTGAGGTTGCTGTGACCTGTAATGCCAAGGTACTTTACAGAGGGCAAAAAAGTAAGACTTTGTCTCCAAAAAAAAAAGACCAATATAATTATATTTATTTATCAAGTAAAATCACAGGTGTAGGGCACATACAAAGAGAAATTAAAATTTAAAGAAAAAAAAAGACAAAGATTGCCTTTTATACTCACATGTGCATCTGAAGAGCCAGATGAATGAACATCTGATGATCTCGTCTACAAGTATAAAAAATGAAAGTCAGTATTTAAAGGATTTTAAAACATCTTATTATACAAAACGATAGATCTATTCTTTCCTAATTTTTCTACTCAGCTAATAAAACTAACAAGGGCAATCTGACTTAAGAAAATACTATGATACAAAGTTTATGCAAATAATTCTTTAAAATTCAAAATGCATTTTTCGAAGCCAAGCACCCATGGCTTAAATCTGTAATTTTTTTTCCCTTGCTTTTTTTTTTTTGGTCAAGACTTCTACCCTATGCCCTGAACAGAGTGTGCCGTAGCTCACTGCATCCTCAGACTCAGGCTGTGGGCATGCTGCTGCCTCAGTCTCCTAAACTGCTGGGATTACAAGTGCTTGCCATGTCGAACGACTGGGTTTTTCAGTTTTTTTCATGAGTCGGGGTCTCACTCTCGCTTGTGTAATTCTAACCCAAGGCAGAAGGATCCCTAGAAGTCAAGAAGAATTCAAGAACAGAATGTACTTTTCAAAAAAAAAAATGATATAAATGCTAATGGAATATGCCTGAGACATAGTTACCTTTTATAGTATAGACTAGAAACCTAACCACCATTTTTAGAACAGAATTTTTGTGCAAAAGCTCTTCCCAATCATAGATACATTGCTTACTGACACAACACACATGTTGAGCAACTTCTTGCTCAAGGCAAAGAAACCTCTCCTCTGGTCTCCAACTACTTAAAGCCACATAAAGAAATTTACATATAAACCCTTGCTGTCTAGTAAGAGGCACAATTTTACTGCAGAAAGAGTTCAAGAAAATAAAAACCACTATTATCAAATCCCCGTAGGCCACCATTTACAACTTGTTTTCAGGGGACTGCATCTACTTCAGCAGGCCACAGGCTGACTGTTGGCACTAGAATGAGTTCTGTCTTCAAGTAATGGTATGTCTCAACAATATCCACTGCTAAAATTCCATCTTATTTTTTAATGGATCTATATTTCAGATTATACATGGTATGCAATATTTGCTTCATCACTATGCATCCAGTATTAATATACAACTTGTTTTTTCAATATGCATCCAGGGATAGAGACAACAAGCTTCAAGACTACTAAATAAATAATAGCATTGGGCAGTTAAACTGTACTTATTTTTATTTAAGTATTGAAAGTGAAATCAAGGATCACAAACATCTACCTGACCCTAGCTCCCAGGTCAGATTTTCAAATAAACGTTAAGTACTATATTATTTGAAGAGAAAATTAAGAATTGTATATTACAGAAAAAAGCAAATAAAGGAAGAGCAACATGGATCTATACAATACTGCTTTATTAACCTTGTCCAAATAAAGGACTAACAACTGTCAGTCAGACTGTTATACTAAAATCAATTAACTCCTCCAAATTCCACACACTGAGCCTTAGTCTGGGCAAAAACCAGTAAGATATCCAGGCAATGAGATGGCTTCCATCTCATTCTTTTTCCTGTTCCCAGTTTTTATTGTGTCCCCTCATTCATGTTCTTCTCCTAGCTAATCTTTTTTTTTTTTTTTTTTGACACAGTCTCTTTCTGTTGCACTGGGGAGGGTGCCATGGCATTATACCTCACAGCAACATCAAATTCCTAGGTTTGAGCCATCCTCCTATCTCAGCCTCTCAATTAGCTGGGACTAAAGTACCTGCCAGAAAGCCCCACTCATTTTTTCTATTTTTGTAGAGACAGGGGTCTCACCCTGGCTCAGGTTGGTCTCAAACTCCTGAGTTTAAGCAATCCACCTGCCTCAGCCTCCCAGAGTGCTAGGATTATAGGCATGAGCCACCACACCCAGCCACTCCTACCTAATCTTTTTTTAAAGATCAAGATGGTATGAAAGAAATTTTTTTTTTTTTTTTTTGGAGACAGAATCTCAAGCTGTCTCCCTGGGTAGAGTGACATTGCGTCATCATAGCTCACAGCAATCTCTAACTCTTGGGCTTAAGTGATCCTCTTGCCTTAGTTTTTTTTTTTGAAGACAGTCTCACTTTGTTGCCCTCGGTAGAGTGCTATGGCATCACAGCTCACAGCAACCTCCAGCTCTTGGGCTTAGGTGATTCTCTTGCCTCAGCCACCTGAGTAGCTGGGACTACAGGTGCCCCTCACAACCCCCGGCTATTTTTTTTGTTGTTGTTGTTCCAGTTTGTCTGGGGCCAGGTTCAAACCTGCCACCCTTGGTATATGGGTCCGGCACCATACTCACTGAGCCACAGGCACCGCCCAGTTTTTCTATTTTTAGTAGAAATGGGATCCCACTCTTGCTCAGGTTGGTCTTGAGTTGAACTCATGAGCTCAAACATCCACGCACCTTGGCCTCCCAGAGTGCTAGGATCACACAGCCGTCAGCCACTGAGCCCAGCCTAAGAAATTTTTTATATTTAAACACACTTTAAAACACACCTTGAAATTCATCCATTTACAGATATTTAAAAATTAGAAAATCCAAGAGAATAACTAACAATTATTGTCAAAATAACAAGTTTGGTCAAGTGACTGAATGGACTAAAAAACCAAATCAACTGCCTTCCATTATACCAGTATTAACCTGCTAGACAACAAAAATAATATCTTAATCATAACAGCAACAAAAAACATAAAACACCTGAAAACCAATATAAGGAATATATGTCATCTCTGTGAATAAAACACAAACTTTAGCAAGGATTAAGTTATTTACCATATATACTCGAGTATAAGCCATTTTTTTGTGCCGAAAAACCTTGGCTTATACTCAAGTATATACGGTAAGTCACATTTTGAAAAGATACATCATATTAATGGATGGAAAAATAATATTAAGGAAATGTCAATGAAACCCACATTTGTTTAATATTTAAGAGAATTTCATTCAACAACTCAAAATAACAAAGAGAAATCTTTGCAAAGTGCCAAGGGAATTGCTTATAATTCTAAAGTTCACCAAGATGAATAAGCATACAAGAGAATGGCTAAGAAAGCCCTTTAATCTTCTATGCCACCATATCCAAATCATCACTCCTAGGATATAAAAAGAAAAACTACAAGAACCAAGGCACTGTTCCTGTTTCCACACAGTTATATCTTTCCTGACTCTTAAATCATTTAAAAGACAAATCTCTGTAACATTAAACAATCTCACTTGCACAATTAGTCACCAAATTAGTAAATAATCTCTAAAACAAAAGTAAACAATTCAAAAGTAGCACTTTCTCAGCTTTCCAAATAATACAATTTGATGAATTTGCAAACAGAGCAGTAACAGCATGGCTTAGGACGATGTACCGGCTGATTACAATTAAACCTAAAATGTCACTAATCATACTTAACTGCAAACCAGACATTTTCCACAGATACACAGCTATAGCTACACAGCATTCAAAATGGACCTTTTTTAGGCTTAAGAATAGTTGGAGAGATGCAAATAGCAGTTAATAAGATTTTTAAAAGACTAACCAACTTCTAAAGGTAGAGGTCAAGATAAACTGCAAAGATAACACTACTTCAGAAGCTGAGCCTTTTCCTTTTAACCAGAACTGAACTACAGTTTCGTTTGGGGCTTTTTTTACTTTAACTGAAGAACACAAACTAGTAACAATGGTTAAAGATCTTAAGTCTACAGCACAATTCTCATCCAAATGAAAAGACTCGAATACAAGAAATGAGAAAGGAAGTTTGAGGCAATAAAGCAACATACACACAAGAGAAATTTATCTTAGGCCAGAGAAAGCAGATATTACAGATGTGCGGCAGGACAGCAAGAAAATCCAAAAGGATCATTCTGATGGCTGCTAAGGGGATCAAGATGAAGTCAACTACACTACATGTTATGACCCTGTATCTTGCTGGCTCTGAACAAAACTAATTTTTTTAATGCCTGCTTCTATTTTACTTCAAGTCAAAGCCCCACACGTTAGTTTCCAAATTAGCAAGCTATCCAGAGCAACATTCCTCCTAGAGAGGAATTTTGCTAGGCACCATTCTGCCTAGAGAGCTCTCCATTCCCGTATCTGTCTCCTCTCACCCTCTAAAAGCATCAGCTTTCATCTCCATAATCTCTCCCATAGGAAGCATTTCCAGTTCTTAACCTGCATTCTTGGAGGTCTGGGTTTCAATCCCTTCCCAAACTTCCTCCTGGACACTTTCACCTGAATGTAAGCTCCTCAAATCCAACACATCCAGAATTACTCCCAAACTAGCTTCTCTTCTTGCCCTTATTTCTGACACTGGATCATAACTCTCAAACATTCATAATCTGGAAGTAGTAAACACATTAAGCACACAAGTCTGGAATCACACTTCCTGTTTTAGCACTCACCATCTTTGTAATCTTGAGCCTAGTTTCTTTAACTGTACAGCTAAACAGCACCTACCTCATCAGACTGTGGTGAAAGGCAACTAACTATACGTGAAGCACTTAGAACAGTGGTTGGTCCTTAGTAACTGCTCACTGTTAGCCAGCAACAGCATTATAATAGGGTCATCCTGGATTCCCTCCTTATTCACCATAATCAACCCAGTCAAATCCTGTTCATCTCATCTCTAACAGATATTCCATAAGGACACTTCTTTTCCTTTTTAGACATGATTGTGTTTCAACCCTTCACTGGGCATCTCTTATTGGGTTGGTGCTGCGCCTTGCATTACATGCATGGTAAAAATAAGACATAGCTCCTGCCTCTATGAGCTATTAATAATAGAGACAAGTAAACAATATAGCTCTGCCACAAAAGTACAGAAGGTAGGCAAATCTTGACAGGGCAGAGGCTAGGTTTTTAGGAAAAGTTTTCCAGGAGAAGATCTGATCTGAGATTTTTGAAGTAATCTTCAATATCTACTAGCACCACTGCAATAACTGCTGGTCCTCCTCACCCTCAAGTTCTCCCTAAACCATGCCTCTGGAATTGTTTCCCTAAAGGACATTCTTGACTCAAATTTTTTATGGGCTCTCTAATTTTATTTGCTAGCATTCAAAGCCCTCCACAATTTAGCTTGAACTTACTCTTCCTGCCTCAGCTCCTTTTATTCCCAGTGCACATGCCCTATGCATCAACTAAACCAAACTATTCATCAATCCATTTCCTAGAAATTTACTTTCTTCACCTCACCCACCTATCTCTTTATACCTCTACCATCAAAAGTCTACTAATTATTCAGAGGACCCAATCAAATTCCACTATGCTCTTGAAACTTCCCCATCTTCCACTCAAACAGTTGTTACTTCTCTGAACTTTTTTTTTTTTTCTTTGTAGAGACAGAGTCTCACTTTACCGCCCTCGGTGGAGTGCCGTGATGTCACAGGACTCACAGCAACCTCCAGCTCTTGGGCTTCCGCGATTCTCCTGCCTCAGCCTCCAGAGCAGCTGGACTACAGGCGCCCACCACAACGCCCGACTATTTTTTGGTTGCAGTTCAGTGGGGGCTGGGTTTGAACCCGCCACCCTCGGTATATGGGGCCAGCGCCTTACTCACTGAGCCAGAGGCACCACCCTCTTTCTCTGAACTTTTACAAACTTCTAATAGCTCTGCTTTGTCCTATTTTATGTGTTTACTCTCTTCCACTAGACAGCAGGCTCCCCAAAAGTGGATAATGTCTTATTTAACATGTTCTGCCTCAACATCAAGCACAAGACCTAGCAAGTAACGAAACCTCCATTTATACCTGTTGACTGAACTTGTCAGAACAAGTACCTACCAAACAAAATTACACTTCACACTGTCAAAATACTATCTCGCCATTCATTAATTAGTAACGGCTACCTAGCTTAATACTACCATCCAAGCCAAACCAAGGTCTCTCCTCTCAAAAAAATGTTATACAATTCAGACAGGTACTATGTGTAAGTTAAGTAACAAACCTAAAATGATTATTTTAATTACATCCACAGTATTACCAATACTATGTGAAAAGTTGTAAGTACACTATGAACACCCTGTAGTTTATCCAAAATGAGGAAGGGCCTAGTGAAACATTTAATTCCTTGGGAATAGACAGATACCTAACAGTATCATTAACTTCAAATGCTATTGGCAAATGTATCTTGCCTTTAGCAAAATATTCAGTATGTGGCTGCTATACAATGTTAAAACTACTTAGAATAAGAAGGCAAATAATTTGCAATATTATTTTTTCATTGTAGTAGCTTGTCACAGGTTTTCATTTTTATTTCAGAAATGATGCTTTTTGTAAAAAAAAGATAGGTGTCCTCAACTTCTTGCACACCAGATGAGCCCTTCTCTCTTTTCCCATTAAGGCAAATGGATATCTTAGATTTACTTTCTAGGGAAAACAAAGCTTCAGAATTACAAACCAAAAGAAAACAAAAATCAGACTTATAGAAAGCAATTTATTCAATCCAGTAAGATACGAACTTTTTTAAACCACATCAAGAGTCATTTTCTAGCACCAGTGTCGCAGATTTAAGTTCCTAAAAAGTACCAATCAAGAAAATGGAGGTTCATAATTCCAACTTCCACCTAAAAAACTAACCACCTTATATTTAGGATACGTTTTCTTTTTTTTTTTTTTTAACTTTATTATAACTTTATACTGAGTTCATTTCCCAGGTGTATTTTTGTCTCGCCATTTCCATGTCTAACTACCACTATGTCCTATCATAACATTTCATACATACGTAAAACCAAGCAAAGGGTGTAATTCCATCTTTAAAAACTAAACAGGCATTTTGGACAACATATTCTTGGCAATGAAACCTGGACAACATTTATCAAACATGGTAGGGAAAGTTCTCATTCTGCATTATAAAAAAGACAGCCAGATATCAACTGTTACAGAAATGAAATACGGTAAGATGGAAAATTTTAACAAACTGTTTTGAACTATTTTCTTAAAAAGACTTCCTCCACTGCCAGATGTCTTGAATAGCCTCCTGGTCAGTCATCCAGAAGCAATTCTTTACATAATTCATGAACCTGGCTTCCACTTTGGGAAGAGAATCACCTTTTTCTATACTTGCTTGCATTTTTTTTGCCTTAATGCCTTCTACAGTACTAGGTCCTTTTGGTGTTTTAGTTTTTTCCTGTTTTTTGAAGGATTCTTGACCTTTAATCTCGGTGTTGTTGCTTTCGAATCCTTTCTATTCTGGTTTGATTTCTGTGCCTTTTTGACTGGAGATTTCTTAACTGGAGCTTTTTCTTCAATTTCTTCATCGTCAAAATCATCATCTTCATCTTCTTCACCATCATCTTCAGCAGCAGCAAGTTTTACTTTTCTCTGTGGAACTTTGCTACCACTTCCAGGAGCAGATCGCTTTGCAGACATACTTAAGAGTTTCACATCTTCCTCCTCTTCATCTTCTGACTCTGATCTTTTCCCACAGCTACTAAATGCGGCCCACTAATATGCACAGACCTTGAAATGCACTTCAACCATAAGACCACAGGTGGTGTTATGCCAAGCCCCCAAGAGAAACCATTGGCTCTACAGACATTTTCAAAGTTGCCAGTGTTACCTTAACTGGACTACCTTCATAATTCATTGCCTCTGCTTCAATAATGAGCAATTCATCCTTTGCACCAGCCCCTAAACTGACCATTCTTAAAGATAAGTGGTACCCATCTTCATCATTATCCACCTTTTTTTTCTTTTTTTGAGACAGAGCCTCAAGCTGTCGCCCTGGGTAGAGTACCATGGCATCACAGCTCACAGCAACCTCCAACTCTTGGGCTCAAGCGATTCTCCTGCCTCTGCCTCCCAAGTAGCTGGGACTACAGGCACCTGCCACAACGCCTGGCTATTTTTTGGTTGCAGCCGACATTGTTGTTTTGGCAGGCCCCAGGCTGGATTCGAACCCGCCAGCTCAGGTGTGTGTGGCTGGCACCTTAGCAGCTTGAGCCACAGGCGCCAAGTCATCATTATCCACTTAAAGTAATAATCTTTGTTGGCCTTTAGTTCACAACCGAAAAGATGGTTCTGAGGCCTCAAGGGGCTCATGTCCATGTCCACTGAATCTTCCATGAGGTTGTGGCATGCACTTAGGTAGGAGAGAAGGCAGACTGAGATAAACGACTACTCCTCCAAGAACAGCCACACAGTACGGAATCACACTAGGAGTAGGATAAATTTTCAACCATACCATAATAAAGATTTAGTTTAAACTAAACTGGCAACCTACAGAGAGCCTAATTTTCAAGGTTTGTGTTTTGTTTAATCATATTTAACATATTTACTACCATGCTAAAAAAAAAAACTGTTTTCCTTGAGGCCACAGTGTTTTATTAGCTCAAAAGATCCAAGAGTTACATACACTTCACAAACTCCAGGGCCCAAAATTAGCGTACATTAAATACAACTCATATAACAGTTGATGTGTTAAATCTTCGGGTACCACAAAAAATGAAAACTGGCTATAATAACTACCTAAGGATTACAAGCCTTGAACAGATCCTAATTTTATCCATTTAAGTGATATTTTTTGTTATTCAGCAAAGGCAGTTAATCAAAATAGTTCCCAAAGTGATTTAGCACTGAATGTCCAAAGAGGCTAGTACTAATTTCTATTTTAGCTATTGACCTCTCTAACTCAATTTTTGACAATATGGGTTTCTGCCATTTTTTAATAGGCATGGTTTAATAATGAAATATTTTATATTAGCAATATTACATACAGCACAGGAAACGCAAGAAAATACCACATTCTCCTCATCCTCATTTTGCTGCACAAGCAACCAATTCCTAAAGTCAAAATAATAAATTTTTATGAATTCTAAGGAAAAATGTTTGGCAACTTTATAAGCAAATAATTATAGACACTCTGTCTCTCCTCTCAAAGTTGTAACAAGGCATCAACACCCCTCCCCCACCAAATAATATTTTAGTCCAGTGATAAACAGGAATAAACGCATAGGAAAACTTCAGCTTGTCTCTAAAACATTTGCTGAATGTCTTCATTTGCTAGACTTTACAAAGTACAGCAAAATTACACAAAAAATAGCACGTAGTTTTCCTCATTAGGGACAAGTAAGCATAAAGTCATTTGACTATACATAAAAATAATTTTAAAGCTAGAAGGAACTATAGAGATTATCTAATTTAATCTATTTTATAATTAAGAAATGTTAATGATTTTTTGTCATATTGTATCTTTTAAAATTAACATTTTCCTCAATGTCTAGAAATATGATTAGTAACTATCCCTGTCCATATCAGCTGGAATTTAACTACAAAGAATCATAAAACAGAAGTCTCTGGTCACTCCATCTGTACTGCAGAATACAAACCACTAAAGTGTTCTCTCCATAGGAAGAGAAATCAAACCAGAGAGACAAAGATTAGAAAGTCCAAGTACTGCAGCATTAGTCAAAATTATCTTACACTTTCTCAAATAAATTCTGGACCGTATTAGAAATAAAAAGCAGCAATTTTGGCATTCATTTTGATTGCTGATAACTGAGATTCCAAACCTCAGGGTTAAAATTTATTCTGACATTCTGGAAAACTACTTTTTATTTCTTTTCTTTTTAAGACAGAGTCCCACTTTGTCACCCTCCGTAGAGTGCCGCGGCATCACAGCTCACAGCAACCTCAAACTCTTGGGCTCAAGCAATTCTCTTGCCTCAGCTTCCTGAGTAGCTGGGACTACAGTGCCTGCCACAACGCCAAGCTATTTTTAGAGACAAGGTGTCACTCTGGCTCAGGCTGGTCTCAAACCTGTGAGCTCAGGCAATCCACCCGCCTAGGCCTCCCAGAGTGCTAGGATTACAGGCATGATTCACCACACCCAGCCGAGTACTTTTTATTCCTTCTAAGAACAAAAAAGAAGAAGGGATAGGAAGACTTATTTTGTACTTAATAGACATTAATTCCTTTAACCTTTAAATCTATCATTTTAAAAGGAATTATATGCTTACTTAAAAAATGAGGAAACTGAGGTTTATGAGTATAAGCAATTTGCCTTAATATTATCAAAATATAATCAAGTCAAGGATTTGAACACAAACCTCTTGTTATCAAAATCCACAACCTTTCCACTACATATGCAGACTCTGTATTAATGAAGAAATCACATCAATACTATTTTAATCAAAATACTCTAATTCCTTTTACAGATTATCAGTAAGAAATCTGTTAATAGCATCAACAGATGATAATCTAAATAATTAAGGGAACAGTCACGCATTCATAATCATGAGAAGTACTATTTTAGAAGAAAGCCTGAACATAAACATTCAAATGTTTTCAACATATCTAAGGCCTCAAATAGAGGAAACTTAGAATATCACTTTGAAGCTTATGTATGAATTGTGTAGCTAGCTTTAGTAATAGCTCTCTAACAGTAATGACTGTTCTCATCAAAAATCTGTTAAGAGGAGTGAGGTACCCACCTCTGCCCCCATACCCCCAAGGAAGGGGAGAAGGGGAAATGTAATGGGGAGGGAAAAAAACTGACATGTAACAAAGGTATGATGTAAAGCAATCAAAACTGGCCCCCTACCACAGTTACCATGTAACTGATGGATGACTTGTAAAACCACCACTAATCACAAACTATTTGGTAAAAATCACCAAATGGTATAAGGATTCAGATTATTAGAAAGCGAGTATAAAATGGATCATTATGTTTCTCAGAACTGGAAACACAAGACTCTCTCCTTGTACCGTAAACTTAACTTTCTAATAACCAAAGTATAACCGTATATGTTCTTTAAGATGTAAAAGTCCTTAGAACCTGTAAGTGTTACACACTCTCCTGGATCGGCATCAAAAAGCTTAACAAATATCTCCTGGTAATGTCTACTACTTTTAATATCGTATTTGAGATGAGAAACTCAAAGCCATAAAGAATGAAATGACTGGCCCAAGATGGCAACTGAGACCCGCTGATAAGCACAACCTCATAAACTACTTCTACAACTCTCTGGTTTCACAATACCTGCACACTGCTCCCGGTAAACTCAGATGCAATTTACTAATCTTGGGTAGCTTCCAATTCTACGGAAGCTCTCTTGTCAGTGGAACACTGAGTCCGAGACCCTGAGGAGAAGTGCTACTTTTTTACTTCCCCTTAAGTTAAAGACCACGTGTTGAGTGCAGCATTAACCTTGACTACGCAGCAATGCAAAGAAGAGTTGCTCCCGCCTCTGCTCTTCCCACCCCGCGTCCTTCCACTAAAAGTCCTTCCGTCACAGCGAGGGATCCTAGAGGTTA
Source organism: Loris lydekkerianus (assembly GCA_963574355.1). Lineage (NCBI taxonomy): Eukaryota > Metazoa > Chordata > Mammalia > Primates > Lorisidae > Loris > Loris lydekkerianus. The sequence goes on along the minus strand of CAUYPK010052759.1, from coordinate 21,127 downwards.
TTCATCCCCTCGAGGCACAGAAGGAAACCAGGGAGGCCGGAAATGAGATAAAAAACCAAAAAACTGAGAAAAAAGCAGCAGACACTTAAATACTAGGAAGCGATTCCCGCGTCTCCCAGGCACTCACTGTCCGGCGCCCTCGGACACAACACACTGATACACAGGGGTGCGTTTTAATGGTTTCGGACCTCAATCTGAATTCGTGATGACTCAAACGTCCAGCGCGGGAAGAAGTAGTCCGGCCACAACCTCCTGGACACGACACTCGGGAGCCAAATCCAGGCTGGGACTAAAGGGAGACGCCAGGCCTCTCAACCTGCGCACCACACTACAGCGGCGCCCGGGCCTACCGTCGCGACCAGAACGCGGACGCCAACCACACTCGCCTCTCGTAGGCCAGAAGCGTCTGTAATCCCCAGGCTACAGTGATAGACCCACTGACTCATGAAGTCCTCTAAAGAAATTACCTTTGAACTGGCCTTCTGAGATCCGCTTGGCGTTTTGTCCGCCATCTTGAGCTTTGCCCCTCCTTCGGCGACGGCAGCAGCACGGGCGAGTCGAGCACCGAAAGAGCCGATCTCTGTGAAGCCCGCCAGGCGCGCCTGCAAGACTGAATAGTCGACTGCCGAGATAAGGAGTTCAAGCGAAGCCGAGCGACGTCACTTCCGGCGTCGGTAACTTGCCCAGCCCCTTCCGCTCTGCCAGTTTTCTTGGGACGCTTGGCGCCTGCTGGCGTTTATGAGCCACAAGGTTTAGAGACCTCCTTGTCCCTCTTGCTATGTCGCTGTCTTATCCCAGCACCAACCCTGGATAGATGCTAGCCAATTGTATGTTCTGGGCGGGAAAGGAAGCGCTCCTTAAAGCGTTGGCCATCCAGGAAGAGCTTTGTTTCAACTCAGAAAATACGTTTGGAAGTGACTGGTAGGCGATCACACGTTGGATCAAACTTGCAGTCTGCTCATGTTAAGATGGTGACTGTTGAGATAGGATTGTGGCCGAAAAGACGAGAATTTCACCAAACCTGAGCGTGATCCGATAGACGCTGTGCAGGGCGTCTGCAAAATGGGTATGTGGAGACAGTGAATGAGAGAAAATCGTAAATACAGTCGGTATTCTATAATAAACCTATCGGATATGTTAAATTGTGTGTCATTTTAAACATTGCATTTTACGCTTTCCTCTTGCTTTCATTTTTAATCACATGAATGAAGGAGCACTATGAACTTTCCTTAGTACTTTTTTCTTTGGGGGGGGGTGTCGCCCTCGGTAGAGTGCTGTGCCGTCACAGCTCACAACAACTTAAAACCCTTGGACTAAAGGGATCCTCTTGCCTCAGCCGCCGGAATAGCTGGGACCACAGGTGCCCGTCGCAACGCCCGCTATTTTTACAGGTGGGTTTCAGTCTTGCTCAGGCTGGTCTCAAACTCGTGAGCTCAGGGCAACGCACCTGCCTCCGCCTCCCAGAGTGCCAGGATTACAGGCGTGAGCCACCGCGCTCAGCTTGTGCTCAGTACTTTTTTTTTTTTTTTTTTTTTTTTTTAATTCTTAACCAGGATCTGGGTTAGGAAAGCTTGCATGCTAAGGTCATGCTTGAACCGAGTCAGGCAAGGAAAGTGGAAAGGGTAATCCAGGCAGAGGGAGTAGTTGACGTAAAACGTCGTGTTGTCAATCAGTACAGTTCGTCGCGCGGGACACTATAAACAGATGACATTTGTTAGACCAGGTGTGAACAAGGACCAGGCTGGAGACGTGGATGAGAGCAAGTTAACACCGGATCCTGAGATAACCAGTCATACTTTTGTTTTAAAAGATTGCTCTGAGGAATGAGGTGGGGGTAGGAACCGGTCATGACCCTTTCAAAATATTTTTGAAATACTCTATTCAAAATATTTTTGAGCCCCATTTTGTATATAAAAGCCTGTCTAAAGGCTTATAAGACTTACAGAGCCAGGTAAAAATACACTATCTTGACATGATTTAAAACTTAATGAACAATGGGAGAGACAACACGCAGCTAACATTATGCATAATTAAATTGATGCCATAAGGAAGGACCAATAGCTAAGGAAACTCTGAAATAAGTAATTCTGAGACTAAGTGTGGAGAAGAGATGGGAAGCTTTCACAGAGAATTTTAAAGCATTTGAGCCAGATTTTACATGAAACTGTCTCTGAAGAAGAATTTTTGTCTGTTGGTTGGTGGGGTGGGGTGTGAAGGAAGTACTTAGAACAGGATTTGACACAAGGCAATCCCTCAGGAAAGATTAACAACAGACTATGCCAGGGGTGGCGAACACAAAGAGCCAAAATTTTAAACTGTGAGCGTCAGAGAGCCACACCACGCAGCGACCTGCCAAAACAGACAAACACTCACACAAAAGCATATAATTTTAACAATAATATATTAAACACATAATATAACATGCTCAGTCAGGTGTTTTTTGTTACCTTGTTGGAGCTGCATGCGCTCGAGAGCCGCGTGTTCGCCACCCCTGAAGTAGACATTTCTCTAAAGAAGACATACAAATGCCCAATAAGCACAGGAAAAGATGTTCAACATCATTAGGGAATGAGAATCAAAATCACAATGAGACCTCACTTCATACCCATTAGGACAGCTATTGTTTTTTGAGAAGGCAGAAAATAGAAAGTGTTGGCATGTATGTGAAGGAACTGGAACCCTTGTACATTGTTGATGGGAATTTAAAATGGTACAGCCACTGTAGAAAACAGATACAATAGTTCCTCAAAATATTAAAAATAGAATAACTACACACTCCAGCAATTACACTTCTGGGCACATATCCAAAACAGGGACTTGAAAAGGTATTTGTACACCCATGTTCACGGGAACGTTATCCAGAATAGCCAAAAAATGGAAGCAACCCAAGTGCCCATCCATAACAAGTGGATAAACAAAATGTGAGATCCATGTACAAAGGAATATTACTGAGACTTCAAAAGGAAGGAAATTCTGACACATGCTACAACATGGATGAAACTTGAGGACATTATACTGAGTGAAATAACCCAGTTACAAAGGACAAATACTATATGGTTGCACTATGAGGTTCCTATGAGTAGGTAACTTCATAGAAACAAAGGTGAATGATGGGTGCTAGAGCTGGGGGAAGGGGGGATGGGAAGTGAGTGTTGAACCGACACAGAGTTTGAGCTGGGAAAAATAAGAGTTCTAGAGATGATTCACAACAAAGTGAATGTTCTTAATGCCGCAGAACTGTGCACTTCAAAACAATGGAAAGGGTAATTTTGTTGTGTATATTTGACCACACATGCAAAGAAAAGAAACAAGGAGATTAAAGAAACTTGACAACAAATGATCTTGGATTGAATCCTAAACCAGAAAAGGGGCATTATTGGGATAATTGGCACAATCTGAGCATGTATTGTAAATTAAATCAATGTTAAAAATTTTCTGACTTTGATAATTGTACTATGAAAAAAGAATCTCTTTTTTAGGAGATAATCACTGAATACTCAGGTATAATAGAGCAAGATGTACACAAATTACTCTCAAATGGTTGCTGGGGAGACACACACACATATACGGAGGGTATAATAAAGCCAAATGTTAACAATGGGACAATCTTTTTTTTTTTTTTTTTTTTTTGTAGTTTTTGGCTGGGGCTGGGTTTGAACCCACCACCTCCGGAATATGGGGCTGGCGCCCTACCCCTTTGAGCCACAACAATGGGACAATCTTGATGAAGGTGCACAATGTACAATTCTTGTAACTTTATTGTAAGTTTTAAAAACAGGACTTCTAATCTCTCTCAAAACCTGCTCTGCCCACAGCTACCTCCATCTTAGAAAATGACAGATTTACCTTGCTAATTCCACCAGAGCCAAACTAGGCCTTGTCTTTCACACACTCTCCCATCCACCCTCAAGTCTCGTTGGCTGCACCTTCAAAAATACTCTCAGAACCCCAGCCCTTCTCATCACCACCACATCTACCCCGCCTGGCCAACATCGCCCCTTCTTTACAGCTCCTCTCCCAGCTTCCCTCCCTGGCCCTTCCAGGCTATTTTCAACACGGAGTTTCTATCAAACTCTAAACCACATCCTGCCGCCCTTCTGCTCACAGCGGCCTCACGTGGATCTCAGGCTTCTTCTCCCACCCCTCCCTTGCCCCACAGCCTTCCTGCTGCTCCCTGCCTGCCCAAATGTCCCTCCCGGGTGGTCCCCCCCATCCCTCTCCTCGCTTGGTCCTTCAAAGCACTGAATAATGTCCCCACACCGAGGAGCTAATTTCCCTCCATAAAACACGTGCTTCCTGATGGGAGTCCTTTAGCTCCGAGCCAGGTGCGTAGCAGCTGTCTGTTAATGGCTATTTAAAGGGGCCTTCAGCAGGCCCTTCACGTGAGGACAGCTTGTCCTCTCTGGCCCGCCTCTTCCCTCTGAAACAGCCTTACTTGGCCGGGCGTGCACCGGGTGGGCAGGGGCAGTGAAGCCTGGGGAGAGGTGGGGGCGGGCTCCGAGGCCTAGGCCCCTGGGCGTCCCGCCCACCCCTCGCTGGAGAGGAGAGGGCAGCCCAGAGCGACCCCCTACTGCCCGTCCAGCACCTCCTCTCCCCACAGGGTCCCAGCAAAGCGAGGGTGGAGGGAAACGGCAAAGGGGACGGCACCAGGAGCACCCCCGCCTCCCGGCTGTGGGCCGAGGCCAAATAAGGCCGGGCCGCCAGCCCGCCCGCCCTGCTGGCCGCGCACATTCTTCTGCCTTGTAAGGGCCTGGCCGCAGAGCCCCGCCCCCGCCCCGCCCCGCCCCCGCCCCGCCCCGCCCCGAGCCCAGACCCGACGGCCGCCCAACTCCGCGCACCCAGCAAGCCAGCACCGTCTCCGCACTAGGTAAGAGCCCACCCCGCCGGGCCTGGGGGTCTAGAGTTGGGGGTCTGACGGCCCTGGGCTGCAGACTGTGGTGTCCTGGGCCCGACCGGCCATCATGGGGCAACCCCCACGAACAGGGATGTCGGAGGGGGTGTGCTGGGCATAAACAGCGGCAGGGGCTGCAAGCTTGCTCGGGTGGTCAGGGATTCTGGCCTGGCGCTGGGCAGCAGGAAGACTTTTCTATACTCTGGGAGCCAGTGGTCTTCAGCGAGGAAAGGAGATGGTCCAGGTTCTGCCCCTTTGCTGAGAGCTAGAGGCGCCACACCCAGGGCTCCTGGGTGCCGGGGTGAAAGGGTGCTGGGGAGAGGATTAAGATGGCCAGTGCCCCAGGACCCGAAAGAGCCATGTGTGTCCCAGATGAGGAGAGCCCTGTCAGGTTCCGTGCCCCTCAGAGCATCCATGTCTCTCCCCTGTCTACCATCCCCACAACCTGGGGCAGAAGAGGCAAGGGAGACCAGGGGAAGCTCCCCACATGTAGGGTGGGCCTGGGCTTCCCTTACCTGGGCCATCTGCTCCCTGTGCACCTGTGGGTGGGGAAGGCTTGCAAAGGGCCCCGATGAACTCACGTCCAGGGCGCGGGACAAGAACTCAGGGCTGGGAGAACCTGGGCCTTGTTCCTACCCAGCCCTCCAGCTGCTCTGGCTGTTCTCTAGGAAGAGCTGCATAAGGAATGAGGTGAGTTTATAGCAAGGCAGCTGGCACCACCAGTGGTAGGGACTGTGAGGTCATGGGGGCACAGGCCTGGTCTGGCTTCAGCTTAAGTCTCTACAGCCATCGTGTGTGTGTGTGTGTGTGTGTGTGTGTGTGTGTGTGTGTGTGTGTTTTGGACACCAGTAAGGGAGAGGTGGCATCTAGTCACAGCCAGGCCAAGTATCAGTGGTGTTTGATCCCTGGTGTCCAAGACCCCTGGAGGGGAAAGCAGGGGCTAGAGCTAAAGACCCAGCCTACCCCAACCTCAGTCCCTCAGCTACCCCTAGAAACTGCCTCTGGTCACAGAGAGCCTTTTACCACTCAGCCGCCACAGGACCACGATGAGCCTCTTTGGATAGACGTGTTTCCTTTTTCAGTTCAGGCCTGGAAGGCACTCACTCACCCAAACCTAGTCCAGGAGTCCTGACTTCCAGTTGACCTCCATGCCTTTCATGGATACACCTCTTCCCTTTTTAGGCCTTTTTTTCTAACTGCACAGTGGAGGGGGATCCAGTCCCTCCCCCATCCCCGCTTCCCATGATTGTGGGAATGGATGTGGTGACCTTGTGCAAACTCTCAAATTCAGTACCTACCCAGCCATGTCATGGCTCCAGTAGGGAAAAGAGTGGGGTTGTGGTGGCTGTGATGGCAGAGGGTTCCAGCTGAACTCAGGAAGAGCAGTGGGTGGGCCTGGCCATGCCTGCCCTAGAGCTTTAGGGACAGTAGGGTGGCAAGGGCAATGATAGACATTGCCAATCACAATCCTTCCTGAGCACAGTGGGTTTCTCCTATGTGAGTAGCCTTCTGTGAGGACCAGGAGTCAAAGTTCCCAAAGAACACTCCCTCCAAGCCACAAGGAGGAGGCAGCCAGCTTCTGGGGACAATAAGCACCCCTTGCCCTCAGCACCTTCCATCTCCTACTCAGGTCATTGGTAAGAAGGGCTTCTATCTACTCCCTGTACTCCCATCTGTCCCCAAGAAACACCAAGGGCTGGGTGTGTCAGTCCATGGGACGCAGGTAGCCACTGTCTCACCACAATGTGGTCTGGGGATCCACTGGCGCTGGCCAGGATCCCAGCTTAGGATTTAAGATCTCATAGGCCAAGGACCAAGAATGCCTTGAAAGGGGTTGTGGGATGAAAGCCTGAAAGCAGCACTCATAACCACACAACTTGGGGTGAAAAGAGGCAGATTCCTGGAGGCCCTGGAACAAAGGGGCCCAGGGCAAAGGAAAGAGGGGGTCAGCATCCCGGGGTCTCAGCTGGGCCCATGACTGACCAGCTAAGAGGAAGAAGGCACTAGATGTTTGGAATATAGGCCCTACAAACTCTGACAAGGGTTCATAGAAAGAGTCCCTTGCCTGGCCTAAGTTTTCCCACCTGGATAGTAGATACAGCAGACTGGCCGCAGTTGCCCTTATATCATCATTCATTAAATAAGCATTAACCTCACTGAGGCCCGTGATTGATGTAAATTGGGGGATTTATGCTGGCTCCAATTAGAGACAGAGAGATCTTTAAATGCTCACCATCATCTGGCTTTGTGCCGGTGGCTCAGTGAGTAGGGCACCAGCCACATACACCGAAGGTGGTGGGATTGTGCCTGGCCTGGGCCTGCGAAACAACAATGACAACTGCAGCCAGGCATTGTGGTGGACGCCTGTAGTCCCAGCTACTCACGAATTGGTTAAGCCCAAAAGTTGGGGGTTGCTATGAGCTGTGATGCTACGGCACTCTACCGAGGGCGATGTAATAAGACTCTGTCTCAAAAATAAATAAATAAATAAATGCTCATCATCAAAGCAAGAATGAGAGAAACAGCTCCCTGAGGGGGTTTGTCAAGAACTGGGCTGGAGGCCAGACAAGTAGCTCACACCTATAATCCCAGCATTCTGGGAAGCCAAAGCAGGGATTGTCTGAACTCAGGAGTTTGAGACCAGCCTGAACACGTGTGAGATCCTGTCTCTACTAAAAATAGAAAAACTACAGGTGGCGCCTGTGGCTCAGTGAGTAGGGCACCAGTGCCATATACCGAGGGTGGCAGGTTGAAATCCGCCCCGGCCAAACTACAACAAAAAATAACCAGGCGTTGTGGTGGGTGCCTGTGGTCCCAGCTACTTGGGAGGCTGAGGCAAGAGAATTGCCTAAGCCCAAGAGCTAAAGGTTGCCGTGAGCTGTGACACCATAGCACTCTACCAAGGGCAACAAAGTGAGACTCTGTCTCTAAAAAAAATAAAAATAGAAAAAATAGCTGGGCAGCATGACAGGTGCCTGTAATCCCAGATACTTGAGAGGCTGAGGCAAGAGGATTACTTGAGCTCAAGAGTTTGAGTAGCACATTGGTTATGGCGCTGACCATGTGCGCAGAAGCTGGAGGGTTTGAACCCAGCATGAGCCTGCTAAACAATGACAACAACAACAACAAAAAATAGCTGGGCATTGTGGTGGAAGCCTGTAGTCCCTGCTACTTGGGAGACTGAGGCAAAAATTGCCTAAGCCCAAGAGCTAAAGGTTGCTGTGAGCTGTGACACCACAGCCCTCTACCAAGGGTGACATAGTGAGACTCTGTCTCAAAAAAAAAAAAGGGGGGGGGGCAGCGCCTATGGCTCAAAGGGGTAGGGCGCCAGACCCATATGCCTGGAGGTGACGGGTTCAAACCCAGCCCTGGCCAAAACTGCAAAAAAAAAAAAAAAAGCTTTTGGGCAGCGCCTATGGCTCAAAGGGGTAGGGCGCCAGCCCCATATGCCAGAGGTGGTGGGTTCAAACCCAGTGGCCAAAAACTGCAAAAAAAAAAATGGTTTGAGGCTACTGTGAGCTATGATGCCATTGCACTCTAGCCTGGGCAACAGAGTAAGACTGTCTCAAAAAAAAAAAAAAAGAACTGGGCTGGAGGAGGAAGAGCAATGTAGGAGGAGAGAACAAGGAGGGAAGTCTGGGAGTGGCTGGGGAATAGCTTGGCAGCACTACAGACCAAAGAGGGACACAATGAGGGTGGCTGGCCAGTCACGGAGGCTAGGAGGAGTTCACAAAGGGCCTCGAATGCTCTGAGGGGGAGGCGGGCTGCAAGGTGACAGGTGCAGCTCTGGGTCTGTGGGTGGGAGAGATATCTGGTGGCTAGAAGCTGGGTGAAGAGGAGCTGGGGCTCTCAGGCCAAGGAAGCCTCACACCCTGTGGGCACCGGGGAGTGCAATGGAGGAGGAGGGCCCAGGATCACCCAGGAGCTGGCAAGCTCCCAGAGAAGGGCAGGCAGGGTAGACTGCCCAGAGAACAGCAGGCAACACAGAGAGATGGAGAAGACAGAGGAGGAGGAGCAGAAGGAGGAATGTCAGGAACGCAGGGCTGCTGGCCCGAAGGGGGGACCCTACTGGGAAGGCCGAAGGAGGGGTGGCTCACTGTCTCCCACATATTGACAAACCTCTGTCACTTGCAGAGAGAGATGGACAGGGTAAATGCTATTAAGGATTAAAGGAGATAAAGTAAACAATGTTAATGGTTGGCACCAAGCCCAATCCTGAGTGTTTGACTCAAACTGTCACAGCAAAAATAGCTTACTCCATGGCCAGCACTGTGCCAGGGTCACTAAGTCAGTTAATCCCCACTGCCATTCCCAGGACACTCAATGCTCAAGAGAGATAGAGGAAGTTGTTCAAAATCACACCTTGTCTGTTTTTGTGAACATCTGGATGGCAGAAGCCCCAAGCCTGTGGAAGGTCTGTGAATGCTAAAGGCCCATATAGGGGAGCCTGGAAGATTCCCTGGCCCAGGCTCATTTGCTTCCCACCCCCTTCCTACAGGGAAACCACCCCCCCACACCGGAAGCCAAGATGTCCAGCAAACGGGCCAAGGCCAAGACCACCAAAAAGAGGCCACAGCGGGCCACATCCAATGTCTTTGCAATGTTTGACCAGTCCCAGATCCAGGAGTTTAAGGAGGCCTTCAACATGATTGACCAGAACCGTGATGGCTTCATTGACAAGGAGGACCTGCATGACATGCTGGCCTCGCTGGGTGAGCCAGGATGGGAATGGGGCAGGGCTGTTAATCACTTGCAAAGCACTCCTGTGTAGGGTGACACGTGGTACCCACCCTAGAGGGTAGTTGTCATGACTTCATCAGTTTAATAGGGAAAATGAGGCACAGAGTAGTCGGGGGATTTGCCTGAGGTCCAGCTCAGTGTCTGAACCTAGGCAGGCTGCCTCCAGCATGGGACTATTGAGGGCAGATTTATGTGTTGGGCTGCCCAGTAACATTTCATTTAAAGAGAGGGAGTACCATAATCGCATTAATGTACACAGCTATGATTTAATAATAAAAAATTAAATTAAAAAAATAATAATAATAAAATAAAGAGAGGGAGCAGGGCCAGGCATGGCAGCTCACACACCTGTAGTCCCAACTACTTAGGAGGCTAGGGTAGGAGAATTGCTTGAGCCCAGGAGTTCAAAGTTATAGTGAGCTATGACTGACTATACCACTGCCTGGGCAACATAGCGAGACCCTGTATCAAAAAAATAAAGAGAGGAATCAGTATCTAAATGAAAGTTTGAATTGCACAGATGTCCCACTGTACAGATGGGAAAACTGAGGCTTAGAGAGGCCAGAGCACCTCCTCTCCACCAGAGGTTACCCATCCCAGGCTCTCAGAGCCTCTCTGACCCCAGTGACTTCCTGGATCTTAGAGCTTAAAAGGGCTCAGGAACCAAGTCCAATTTGCCAGAGACCACACCCCCACCTATGACCTTGCCCCACATCCCTGCCCTTATGCTAGCCATACACACACTCTCAGCCCAGTTCCTGGCACACCCTTCAGTGGGTGAAAATATCTGGCCCAGACACTGGCTTGGGGAGCCAGAATCTGGGATTGGAGGAGGTGATGGTCAAGCCACAAGCTTTGGTGCTAGACAGCCCTGAGTGTGTTGGCCTGCTTTGCCTATTTCCTTCCCTGTGTAATGGTGATCATGGCCCTCGTGTACCCAACAAGCCATGTGGTGGGAAGACCACCCAACCCTGAGTGGGAGAGCTGATAGGACACTGCCCCCACCCTGGTTGCCAAACCCTTCCCAGCTTCAGGCCAGGCTCACTTGCATGTCTCCTCCCCTAAGGTCAGCTGGCAGGGAGTAAACTCTAGGGCTTTTACCTGAGGCCCTCCCAGCTTTGGCCTGGTGAAAGGAGGGGCTGGCCCAGGGTGCCCAACTGGGGTCCTAATGTCACAGCTCCTCCAGGCCTCAGCTTCCCTGGCCATCTGTGGGACACACAGCAGGGTGTGTGAGGCTCAGGGGAGACAGGGATGTGACGACTCCTTGCCATTTACAAGGCAGAACCCCACACCTAAGATTTGATGATAGCCCTGGTTATCTACCCAGAACAATATGCATTCATGTTTGTAGTTCATGCAGATCAGTCATGGTCTTCTAGCTAAGAACATCATTTTCTGGTTAAAAAAACTAAAGAATGAGAGAGCAAATAAGATAATAAGCAGAAGCCGCCCGGCAGGGATTATCTTAAATTTCCCAGCAATCCTACTGGATAGATGTGACTATTATTCCTACTTTCCAAATGAGGAAACTGAGGTTCGCAGAGGGTAATTTACCCAAGCTCACACAGCTACTAAGTGGTAGAGCTGTGCCAATCACCATTATAAGTGTTTTGCACCCACAGTTTTATTCATCTTCATAATTCTAAAAGATGGGAGAGGGTGGTGCCTGTGGCTCAGTGAGTAGGGTGCTGGCCCCATATACTGAGGGTGGTGAGTTCAAACCCAACCCTGGCCAAACTGCAACAATAAAAAAATAAAAAGATGGGAGAAACCGAGGCAAGACTTGGAATTGAAAACCAGGCGCCTGTGTGACAGCAAAGCACTATGCCTGGACCTTGGGTTTAGGCTGCCTGGGTTCAAATGCTGGGTCCACTCCTTATTTGCTATGTGACCTTAAACAAGTGACCTCATCTCTCCTTGCCTTGGGTTCCACACCTGAAGAATGCTGACCACACAGGATGGTAAGAGTTAATGCAATGAGGCACCTGGCGCTCCAGACACAGTGAGCAGTCAGTCAGCAGGTCATTGCTCCTCCTGTCCTTAGAAAGCATTCCTGACTACTGATATCCACACCAGAGGAGGAAATGGCGGAGGTAGCTGGGAACTCCTGGCCCCAACTCCTGGCTCCTTGGGCACTGTGCTTTACAATTCACAATCTCGCTATCATCCCATCTCTCCGAAGGGGGCCATGAAGGGTGGGGACAGGAAGGCAGGATTTGCCCAGTCTGGGGCCCAGGGCCAGGGGATGGCAGGCACGAATGTCCCACTTACCACAGGGAAGAACCCCACAGATGAATACCTGGAGGGCATGATGAGTGAGGCCCCAGGGCCCATCAACTTCACCATGTTCCTCACCATGTTTGGGGAGAAACTGAACGGCACAGACCCCGAGGACGTCATCCGCAATGCCTTCGCCTGCTTTGACGAGGAGGCCTCAGGTCAGTGGCACACCCTTGCACGTGAGTGGGGATAGGCCAGAAGCTGGTGGTGGTGGGGCCCAACCTGTCCCAAAGGCCAGAACAGATGTCACCATCCTATTTCTACTGCCGGAAGCTTGCTTCTCTCTCCCCAAAATACTAGGCCAGAATAGTCACGCCCACCAAGGCGCCTGACTTCTTGATCTCACCTATTGGTCTAGTACATACTCTCCTTCTGCATTAGATCTTTCCAGAAATCACACCATTCCATGCCTTTCTTGCCAACAAAGTAGTGAAACCAACCCCCATCTTCAGATCTTCCAAAGGACTTTCTGTCCCACAGCTGACCTTCCCTCCAGCACATGCCACACCAGAATGAGGATGGCAGCAGTAACGCTGCCGTGGCCCACGGGCCTAAGCACATTCTCAGCATTTTCCTCACTACCTTCACAATCCCCCAACAGGATGGCATATTTTCATCCCCATTTTCCAGATCAAGCAGGCAGAGAGAGGTTCAGTACCTTGCTCAGGAGCACAAGGCCAGGGAGGATGGGAAGCAGCTTCAGCCCAGATGGTGAACTGCAGAGCTCCTGCCCTTTGGGCAGATGTACCCCAGCAACACCCCCCCCCACACACACACACACACACACACACACAGCCCCACACTGCCCACAGGAGCACCTCATAGACAGTCCCACTGCAGAACTCACCCCTCTGGGACCCTGGCAAGCCCTCCTGCCATGTCTTCATTTCCTTCAAAGTGACTGCAGACTAGGGTTGTGCCTCTCTGGCCCTTCCAGGTCTGCGAGAGCTAGTGGGGGGGGCTGAGGGCAGGGGATGCTGTGTGCATTCAGCCCAAGTTCCTACTGTCATGGGCCTGGCCCCACCCCCAGGTTTTATCCACGAGGACCACCTACGGGAGCTGCTCACCACCATGGGTGACCGCTTCACAGACGAGGAGGTGGACGAGATGTACCGTGAGGCACCCATTGATAAGAAAGGCAACTTCAACTACGTGGAGTTCACCCGCATCCTCAAACATGGTGCCAAGGACAAAGATGACTAGGCCACCCCAGACCCCCCAATACCCAGGCCCCTATCCCAGTCACCCCTTCTCCCCCCGCACAAGTCTGTACCAGCTCCATGCCCACGACCCTACAAGACCCTTCAAGTAGTTAGGGTCCCAGCTTCCAGTGGAGGCAACAGAGCAAGAGAAGTGCAGTGCTAGGCCAGGGGCACACGGCCAACATGAGACTGGTGTTCCCACCATGACTCCAGAGACCTGAGAGGGAGTCTTTGACCCCCTCCAAGGACAGACCATCTTCTGGGGAGATGGGCCAGAGGCACCAAGGAAAGGCTGCTCAAGAGAACACAGGCCTCCGTGTAGCCTGCCCATTCCTAGGCTGCCACCCAGCAGGAAGGGGCTCTGTGTGCCCACCAAGAGGAAGAAGCCCTGTGTCCTTGTATTGGACATCCTTTCGTGTGTACCCACACACAAACACAAGCTCACCAAAGTCCCCTCTCAGAGGACAGGACACCAGACTCCTCCCCTGCACCCTGTCCAGACACCAGAGCACGCCCACTCACCACTCACTGGGACTGTGTTCCTAACGATGCATGTAAAGTGGATGTTTATCCCAGGGGAGGCAGAATCTCTAATAGAAAGCTGAGCACTGCTCTGGGTCTGTGTGTCTGTGGTTGGGGTGAAATAAGAGGACCTCTAAAACTGAAACACCCTCTTTTGGGGTGTCCCCCTTTTTATCCCCAGTGGTTGCCCTGATGCCCCTCCCTGGCCAGAAGAAGGGCTAGGGGCCTGTAGTCATAGGGACTCTGAAGCTTCAGGGGCCAGAGTCGCTCACTGAGGGGGCTCTATGCCCAGCTGAGACCCAGTGGCAAAGGGACATGGGCCTGCTGGCCTTGGGGCTCAAAGAAGGGAAAAGGCAGAGTGGGCAGGACCCATAGAAACCTCCACAGGCACTCCTAGTAGGGTCTTCTGGATCTCTGGGAAAGCTAGGGGGTCCTGGAAGGGGAGGCTTTGAGAACAGTGATTGGAGGGTGTCCCAGTAGCTCAGGTGTGGGTGGGAATGAGCGGGTTACCAGCTCTGAACCTTGGCCACACCCTCAGTGTCTGGATGGTGTCTTCAGTCACAGGACTGGCAGCAAACAAGACACAGCTCTCTATGTCCCATGTATGCGCAAAACAGGTAGGCCTGGGACACCTGCTACATTTGAATGTTGGGGACACTGACAACAGTGCCTGGGGCATCGAAGGGCAAAAATATTAGCAGAATGACTGAACAGAGAGCCAAGAAGGGCAGGGACTTCCTGAGGTTGCTCAGTGGGTCTGGGCAATGCAAGGGCTGGACCCTCCATGGGGCTCAGGCTACAGCTGCATGCATCTGACATGACCCCAGCAAATGTCAGTAAGTGCAGACCCAACTTGGTCCTGCTGCCTTCTCTAGAGACCACCCAGAGCCAGGCCCCCAAAGCATACAGCAAAGGTCTGAGATCAGAGCCAAGGGATGCTGAGCACCAAGAGGGCCCTGCACCAGCACAGGAGGCCTCGAGCTCCCACAGGCCTCTGTCCCACCCTGGCACTGGGTCCTGGTCAGAGCCCAGATGAAATTCCTTATTTTGGCTCCAAATTGAACCCAACAAGTTCCATATCAGGCCCAAATACATCCCAGATCCAAGCCCAACCATACCCTCACTCCTGGCCCTAGACTGTGGGCCCCCAGCTGCACACAGGGCCCTGAGCCACTGTTACTTAGTATGGCTACCCACTCACTGCTGCCAGTCCCCAAAAGGGGTGGAATAGTGGCTCTGAGTATCTCCCAGAGTTTTGGCCACACATACCCAACACCAGGGTGATAGGGGCCTCTCAGCAGAGCCCCTATGACACCAAAGTCCTTTTTTTTTTTTCTTTCTTTCTTTTTGAGACAGAGTCTCTCTCTGTTGCCCTGGGTTGAGTGCCCTGGCATCACAGTTCACAGAAACCTCAAACTCTTGTGATCCTCTTGCTTCAACTTCCCCATTAGCTGGGACTTCAGGCATGTGCCAACACACCCAGCTAGTTTTTCTATTTTTAGTTGAGATGGAGTCTTGCTCTTGCTCAGGCAATATACCTCCTCAACCCTCCCAGCATGCTAGGATTACAGGCATGAGCCACCATGCCTGGCCAAAGGCCTTTCTAGAAAGGCAGGGACATTTCATCAGCATCCTGAACCCCAGTGTGCATGCTGTCACAGCCTACCACTCTCTCCCCAGAGATATGAAAGAGCTTACATCTGGCTGGGGAGAGGACAGACTCAGTCCAACCTCACTGGTTTCAGAAATAACCTGGGAGCTCATGAGACTCCCAGAAAGGGAAAAGGAAATGCTCTGGGTGGGGCAGGGCAGGGTAAGCAGGAACTGCAGGAGCAGAGGGAGGAGGGAAAGAAGGGTGCTTAAGGTGTGGAAGCAGCCTAAGCCAAGGTCCGAGGACCAGGAACGCACAGGAGCTGGGAAAGAAAGCAGTTTTTCACATCAAGAACTGCTCTATTAAGATCTTAGCAGCACAGATCTGCTGCTACAGGCTTGGCGCCTATAGCACAATGATTATGGCACCAGCCACATACAGCCAGGCTGGCACATTCGACCCAGCCGGAGCCAGCTAAACAACAATGACAACTGCAACAACAACAAAAAAATAGCCAGGCATTGTGGCGGGCGCCTACAGTCCCAGCTACTTGGGAGGCTGAGACAAGAGAATCGCTTAAGCCCAAGAGTTTGAGGCCACAGCACTCTACCGAGGCTGACATAGTGAGACTGTCTCAAAAAAAAAGAAAAGAAAATGATAGAATTCCTGTCGTCTTTGGGAACATTCAAGCGAAACAATAAGAAAAAAAAGATCTTAGCAGCTTTTCAGAAAAAAAAGAAAAAGAAGACACTAATGTGTTTTATTTATCTCAGGCAACATTTAGAGGTAACACTGAAGTATCCCCAAGAAGTTCCCAAGTTTGGCACAAAACCCAGAAGCCACAAACAAAAAGACTGATTTAAACATATGAAGATTAAATATTTTCTGTAGGACTAAAGAAATTATAAACAAAGTTAAAATCCAAATGCAGACTAAAAGAAAATATTTCCAAATATTTAACAAGGCTGGGTGCAGTGGCTCACAGCTGTAAATCTTGGCACTTTGGGATGCCAAGGCAGGAAGATGGCATGAGGTCAGAAGTTTGAGACCAGCTTGAGCTAAAGCAAGACTCCTTCTTCTGCAAAAACTAGAAACATGAGCCAGGTGTGGTGAGGTACACCTATAGTCCCAGCTACTCCAAAGAATGGCTTGAGCCCAGGAGTTCAAGGCTGTAGTGAGCTACGATCATACCACTGTACTCTAGCCTGGGCAACAAGCTAAGACCGTGTCTCAGAAGGAAAAAAAAAAAGAGTTAATGATATTTATCTGTAAAAGATTTCAACAATTCAATAAGATAAAGACAACTCAGTAGAAAAAAAATAGACAACACGAAAGGGAATTTCAGACGAAATATAAACACTTCAACATATTTTCAGGAGGCTGAAGCAGGATTGTTTGAGGCCAGGACTTGGAGATCAGTATGGACGAGATTTTCTCTCTCCTTCATAGGCTGTCACCCAGGCTGGAGTGCACTAGTACAATCACAACTCACTGCAGCTTCAAAGTCCTGGGCTCAAGTTATCTTCCCACCTCTGCCTCCTGACTATACAGGGCACCACAACTGGCTAATGTTTGTTTTTTCTTTTGGTAGAGACGGGGCCACACATACATACAAAAGCATATTTTAAATGTTTAGCATTTTTGGTTTTTTTGTTTTTCTTTTCTTTTTGTAAATGTTCAGCATTTTTCAGTCCTAGACATCATTGTAAAATTTTCTATTTTTTTCCTAATATTTTCTTTTTTTTTTTAATTTTTTTCTCATCACAGCTTATCACAGCTCACAGCAACCTCAAACTCTTGGGCGTAAGCCATTCTCTTGCCTCAGCCTCCCAAATAGCTGAGACCACAGGCGCCCACCACAATGCCCAGCTATTTTTTTGTTACAGTTGTCATTGTTGTTTAGCTGGCCGGGGCCGGGTTCGAACCCGCCAGCCTCAGTGTAAGTGGCCGGAGCCCTACTTACTGAACTATGAGTGCAGGCTGTTTTTGTTTTTTTGAGACAAGGTTACCTATATCTCCCACGCTGGAGTACAGTGACCCAATCATAGCTCACTGTGGCCTCAAACTCCTTTTGCATTTTATGGTGGCACCTGTAGCTCCCTGAGTAGCTGCGATTGTAAGTGCACACTACTATGCCTAGCCAATTTTTTAAATTATTTTTTAGAGATTGGGTCTCACTATGTTGCCTAGTCTCAAGCGATCCTCTGACCCCAGGCTCCCACACTGCTAAGATTAAAGGCATGAGCCACTGCATTCAGCCTATTTTTCCAGTGTTAGTGTTAATTATTATGCTTAGGTCTCTGATGAAAAGTCTGATTATATTCCTAGTAATAACAGTTCTATCTGGAAAATGATGTGTGACTCACATGTTTTATTTATGATGTGTGACTCACATGTTTTATTTATTTATTTATTTATTTATTTATTTATTTATTTGAGACAGAGTCTCACTATGTCACTCTGGATAGAATACCATGGCGTTACAGCTCACAGCAACCTCAAACTCTTGGGCTTAAGCAATTCTCTTGCCTTAGCCTCCCAAGTAGCTGGGACTATAGGCACCCACCACAACACCTGGCTATTTTTTGTTGTTGTTGCAGTTTTCATTGTTTTTTTTTTTTTAGCTGGCCCAGGCCGAATTCAAACCTCAACCTCAGTGTATGTGGCCAGTGCCCTACCCACTGAGCTACAGGTGCCACCATAAAATGCATTTTAAAATACATTTTTGTTTGAGACAGTCTCACTTTGTCACCCTTGGTGAAGTGCTGTGGTGATAGCATCATAGCTCATAGCAACCTCAAATTCTTGGGCTCAAGTGATCCTTTTGTCTCAGCCTCCTGAGTAGCCGGGACTACAGACGCCCATCACAATGTCTGGCTGTTTTTAGAGCCAGGGTCTCGCACTTGCTGGTCTCAAATTCCTGAGTTCAAGGGATTTACCCACCTTGGCCTCCCTGAGTGCTAAGATTATAGGCATGAGTCACCACACGCAGCCAAAATACACATATTGAGTGTAAACCCAAAAATGATTTTATGGGAAACAACGTTTTGTTTATGTAAATACAGTTCAGAGGGTTTTAGTAGGCAATCACAAGCTCTGGAAAGGACAGAATTTCAAAAGCTAATAAAAAATGACATCCCACCTCGGCGCCTATGGCTCAAGCAGCTAAGGTGCCAGCCACATACACCTGAGCTGGTGGGTTCAAATCCAGCCCTGGCCCACCAAACAACAATGATGGCTGCAACCAAAAAAATAGCCGGGCATTGTAGCAGGCACCTATAGTCCCAGCTACTTGGGAGGCAGAGGCAGGAGACTCACTTGAGCCCAGGAGTTGGAGGTTGCTGTGAGCTGTGATGCCACAGCACTCTACCCAGGGTGACAGCTTGAGGCTCTGTCACAAAAAAAAAAAAAAAAATATGACATCCCTCATCCAAAATGCTTAGAACCAGAGTGTTTCTAATTTTGGATTTTTTTTGAATTTGGAATATTTTCATATACATAATGAGATATTTTAGGGCCAGAACCGAAGTCTAAACATGAAATTTATGTTTCATACACACATATCATGAAGGTAATTTTATACATTTTTAATAATTTTGTACATGATTCAAAGTCTTTGTATTTCAACTACAATTTGTCACATGAAGTCAGGTGTGAAATTTTCTACTCGTGACATCATGTCAGTTCTCATAAATTTTGGAGCATTTATGATTTCAGGTTTTCGGATCAGGGATGCTCAATCATCCCTGTATGTACATCAAAAGAAACAAGACACACTGCGTTTGCTGGCAAATGAAGCCCCACTCAATCTACACAATGGTGTAAAAGCAAATACCAAGACCACATCCAAGCAAATCCTGCTTTTAATAACTAAAAATAAAGACACAATGAGGGTGGCGCCTGTGGCTCAACGGAGT
This sequence comes from Loris lydekkerianus, assembly GCA_963574355.1. Taxonomy (NCBI): domain Eukaryota; kingdom Metazoa; phylum Chordata; class Mammalia; order Primates; family Lorisidae; genus Loris; species Loris lydekkerianus. Next base: position 1,984 of record CAUYPK010052759.1, on the reverse strand, counting down.
AGGGCCAGTAGGGCGCCGGCCCCATATGCCAGAGGTGGCGGGTTTGAACCCAGCCCTGGCCAAAAACTGCCAAAAAAAATAAAAATAAATAAAGATACAATGAGAAAATATACTGACAAGATTGCTATCCAGTACTTACAGCAAAAGTAAATAGAGGACATGTGTATCCACAAACTCAGGTACAAAGCTGCAAAACCCATCCTTGCTGGAATGCTGTGTGTCACACTTTCCCACTAGGGGTCGCCCAAGGTCACGAAGCAAATTAGGGACAGAGCTCTCAGAACTCCTGGCCCCAGTGTGCTTTCCCAGGGGCCGGCTGCCTCTTTAGGAGTTTGAGCCACAGGCGCTGAGCCGGGATGTCATTTTTTAGCTCTAAGATGCTAGGATTCTATCTCATGGGACTAGCAGCCTTAGACCCATGGAGCCCTCAAATGCCTAAATCAAGGGACATCTCAGCCTGGGGTACCTAAGAGCCACACTTTACACCACTGTCTTTGATATAAAACACTGGCATACACTGTGAGGCAGAAGGGAAACCCAGAATACCTTTCTTTAGAAAGGGTTGGAAAGGAGGCAAATGAGGCCTATATGCCACCAAATAGGACAGCATCCCTACTTCACAGGTGAAGAAACTTAGGCTTAGGATCCTGAACAGGTAAAGAAAGCAACCTGTTCAGGATCACACTGCTAAGGGGAACATCAGAACCACATTGAAACCCAGTTGAGTCACACCACTGTCACTTGGTTACTTACTGTACTGCCACCCCAGACAGGTCTGGAGAAGAGGCAGACTGGTGAGAGGAGCATCTAAGAGAATGGCTACTTCCTCCCCCAGAGACACTTCACACCTTCCACAACCAGTCAAAGAAAGCTGTCCCTTTTCCCCTATGGGGTCAGAGGTTTTTCTTGGCCCTGCTTCCAACAGGACTCCCAAGCTACAGAGTCAGTTTCTTCATTCAGCAAGGGTTCCTGAGCTCCGCTCAGAAGTTTCCACCTTCAATTCTCAAGAATGGTTTGATTTTCTCCCCCATCAGCACACCAAGTACTCCCCAAATCCAGTCAGCTCTAAGACCAGACTCCCACCAAGTCCCCAAACATATCCCATTGCTCCCATCCAGCCCTAGAAGTCCTTTATTCAGACTTTAACAATTACTTTAACTGTTATGTGGACTACTATGATAGCCCCCTGCCTTTTTTTGGAGGCAGTATCGCTCTATCTCTCTGGCTACAGTACAGTGGTGTCATCACAGCTCACTACAAGTTCAAACTCCAAGGCTCAACTGATCTTCCTGCCTCAGCCTCCCAAGTATCAGGGACTACAGGTGTGCCATGACACCCAGCTAGTTTTTTCTACTTTTTGTAGAGATGGGGTCTTATTCTTGCTCAGGCTGGTCTCAAACTCCTGAGACCAAACAACCTTCCTGCCTTGACTTCCCAGAGTGCTAGTATTACAGATGTGAGCCACTGTGCCCGGCCTTATGATAGCCTTTTCTAAAAACTAAAGTATTAAAAAAAAAAAAGAAAACTAAGTATAATTCACATATAGCAAAATGTTCAGTTCAGAGGGTTTTAGTAGGCAATCACAAGCTCTGGAAAGGACAGAATTTCAAAAGCTAATAAAAAATGACATCCTGCACACAATTCTGAGAATTTTGGTATTCCTGGTACTCCTTTGCCCATTAAGAGCTTCTCCCTTCCATAAGGCAGTTCTGAGTTGCTCTTTTCATATCTGTCTGACAACTGTCCTGATCAAAACCCTAAAGACTTACAGAAATAGAACTATAAGCCCTCCTCACCTTTAGGAAAGAAAAATTATAAAGGCAGATTTAAATCTACCTTTATGGGATTGGATTAAAGATGGCAGCTGAGTAACAGCTTCCCTGCAACTGGGCACGGCGAGTCTGGGGAGACAAGACTCCAGACATCTCTGGCCGGTGGGATCTGCCTATGATCATCCCTTTGAGGATACAGGGAGCCAGCAAGG